>JASSUY010038879.1:0-22471 GCA_032466535.1 Forpus xanthops
GCTGTGTGGAGACCTCATAGCAGCCTTCCAATATCTGAAGGGGGCCTATAGGGATGCTGGGGAGGGACCCTTCATGAAGGACTGTAATGAGAGGACAAGGGGAAACGGGTTCAAACTTACACAGGGGAAGTTTAGATTGGACCTGAGGAAGAAATTCTTTAGTGTAAGGGTGGTGAGGCACTGGAATGTGTTGCCCAGGGAAGTTGTGAATGTTCCATCGCTGTCAGTGTTCAAGGAAGTGTTGGACATAGCCTTGGGTGACATGATTTAGTGGGAAATGTCCCTGCCCGGAGCGGGGGGTCTGGAACTAGATGATCTTGAGGTCCTTTCCAACCCTAACTATCCTATGATTCTATGATTCTATGTCTTCCACTAATGGAAGTGGAGGGAGAGGGAAAAAAAAAAAAAACCACCATCAAAACACCACATGGTAGCTAAATATCCTTCTCAGTCCTTGCCCTCCAATTCTTCCAGTGTACATCTAGGAGGTAGAACCCTAGAAACCCCATCACAGGTCATTTGCAAATCATATAATGATCATGAATGACAATGAGATTTTCATCATTAAAAATTATTTCCTAATATTCATCCTACACTTCCACTTTGAGCCTGCTGACTTAGTCACTGCTCTCAAAGCTTGTTCTGCTTTGATCTGTTTTTCCTAGCACAGGGTTTTTTTCCCTTGCATTTTGGAGGATTTATTTGCAAAAAGTGATGGAGGTGTTGAGATGTCTGTCTGTAATATAATATGACAA
The DNA here is from genome assembly GCA_032466535.1 of Forpus xanthops. NCBI lineage: Eukaryota > Metazoa > Chordata > Aves > Psittaciformes > Psittacidae > Forpus > Forpus xanthops. The sequence continues at coordinate 756 of JASSUY010038879.1, forward strand.
TTTTCAAGGTGTTTTTTTGATGTTTGTATTGATTAGTCAATGTGTTACAAATTTCATCAAGTCACTTAGCTGGTTTTTATATGTGCCTTGCCTGCCAGGATTTCTGAAAGTTAAGACACCCAGCTTAATTTTTTAAGCCAAAGCAGCATAGACAACACACTCTAAAGATTCAAATATTCCCTGTTTCCAATTGAACTGGGTCATTTGTTGAATCCACCCAGTAAATTAGGGCATGTTTTCTGCACATATGCTACCCTTCAGCCATCAAAAGCTGCAGGGATGGCAACAGCATAAAAAGAAAATACTTAGCAGAAGCAGGAAAAAAAAGCTAATAGTTTGAGTGTCTTAATCCTATTCTGCTTTAATCTTGTTTGTTTTCTATATACACTCAGAGAAATTTCCTTTGTCATCATGTTGGAAGAGTAAGATTCAAAGAACATCCACAGAATGTTCTTTGAAAACATATGAAGACATATTATAGACAGCAGTAATTGCCTCATATAGAGCCAATTAAGGTACAGACAAATAGCATACAGTTTGTTCCAAAATATCATAATTAATTCTCTGAATATTGTTACTTAGGAGGTATAAAATAGGTATAATCATTTTACATGAACTCATACATGCAGTTGTCCAAGGATAGATTATTTTTGTTGAGCAAGTAACATCTGTGACAGACTGAAATTTAGCAGTTTTGCTCAAATTATCTGTTGAATATAAATGTTGTAAGCATTAAATAAAATAATGCAGTAAATTCTGGCCATTCTGTTCACACCATATCAATCAGAGATGTTAATATAGTATGCACAGAAATAAGTGGTGATTAAATGTTAGTAAGACAAGAATCCTAGTGTCAGATCACTTAATATAAGAACCCTCTCTTTTGTTTGAATTAGTACTATTCAGTTTGTTAAAGTTGCATAATCCTGCTTATGCAGAATACACAGAGGCAACAGGATCAGCAATCTGTCTTCAAAAGATAATGTGATTTCAACTATAACAAGTATGGAACAGCTTCTGCCTTTTTTTTTTTTCATTAAATATTTATTTAGCCATATGTGAATCAGCTCTACAGAAGTCAACACCTTAAACCTTGCATTTATCCTAGAAATCTAGCGCTGTCAAAGCCGCGCAGCAATGGTGCCTGAGGGAAGGAAGATAAAAGTTGAATGTAGGATGTCCCATCCCTCTAAACATTTAAGGTCAGGCTAGATGGGGCTCTGAGACAGCCGATCTAGTTGAAGATGTCCCTGCCCGTTGCAGGGAAGGTGGACTAGATGACCTCTAAAGGTCCCTTCCAACCAAAAACATTCTGTGATTCTTTGATTAATCACAGAGCAGAACAACCAAAACCTACTATGACATAGAAAACCAGTACTTTTCTCCATAAACAGTTTCAAAACTCTGATATTTAAAACCTGCAGAGTGTTAAAAATGCCAACTGTCTAAAGACACTAAGAAAAATAAACTAGCAGAAATACAGCCAACAATCTTTTGTTTTTTAAAATAAATAATAAAAAAATATGGAAACAAAAATACCCAAAACTTACTCATCATTTTGAAGGCCAACATATCTTGGACTTGGAACCAGCATGACTCTAACATTTTCCAATTTTCCTTTCACAATATGCATAAACTGATCAAGGTGGCTCGAAGGTGGTTTTGTGGTATATGTCAAAAAAGCATCATCAAAGTTAATACAAAGTGTTTGTGGCTGATAATGATTCCCAAATGCCAAGCGACCCTAAATCCAAAAGAAAACCCAAATACTTGTTATACACTGATCTTTTAAATGTATGTATTTGTTTATCTATAATAATGCAAATTATTATAAAATAACCAGCAAAAATCATAAAATTTATAAAATAACCATCAATATGCAAATAAAGACCATGGACAAAAATCCGGGCCCTAATTTGTGCATAACTAAAATTACTACCTTGTACATTAAGCTCTCAATAGTCTCTCTCCTATTATTTCAATAACAATTTTCTTGGGTGGGTTTTTATTTGGGGGGAGGGGGGACATCAACTTTTAAGGAAAGTGGCCAAATATCCCAACTAAAACAAAATCACAAACACCTCCCAAAAAAACACCAACACACCACACATTGTGCAACACCCATTACCCAGCTTAATTACTAGGTGATAGTCTTGAAATCATTACAAGTCTAAGGCACAAGAATTTCCCAAAACAGAGAACATGACCATGTTTCCATCAAGATTTATGACTGTGTCAGAGGAACGCTGGTGCTGTCATTTAAAAATTTATTAAAAGGAGGACAAAAATTAGTAAGGAATGTAAGAAAAATGAATGGTAAGCCCGATTTTTAAGCATACACCATTAAATATTTTCATTATCAGGGTCTTTCCACTCACCGTGCTCACATTGACTTTAATGACTGGAATAAGTGATCTCCATGAAGAAGAAGGGTCTTGAGATTCTGTTTTTACTTTAACACTACAAGAAAAAATGGGTATTATTATTCTGCCTTTTCTGCAGAAGAATTTACCAACCTTTTATTCTATGGGGTTTCAATGCACAGGTCTTGGGGAATGTTCCTTAACAGAGAGATGTCTCCTCTAAGGGACCTGCTGGCAGACTACTGCAGACTCCTCCAGAGCCTGGAAGGACAGCAGGAAGCATCCACATGTTGGGTGCTGCTACACTGTGCTGACACAGGTAGAAAATAAGATTGCCACATTTAACACAGAACAATAGCTAAACGAATCTTCCTTGGGGAACTTGGTCTGTTCTAAATATTGCTATTTAGGTGGGGGATTTTTCACTTCCCAAGACACATCTTCCCCAACAGCAGAAGTCCTTCCTGCACCTGCCAGTAAAGGCATAAGATAAAAACATGGAGAAACTGGCTCAGCATCCCACAGCTGCCCATTATGGAATTTAGTAACAAATACTGGCTTGGCCAGCAGAACTGGAAGGACACAAGTCTCAACAGATCTGCTCTGCTCCTGCCAGTAAATCAGCCTGGTGTGATTCTGCCCAGAGAAAGCCTTGTTACTGAACATCTGACTTCATTACATGTAAGCTGAGTAGAATTCCTTACAGACCCACACTATGTTTCCTGAGGTACCCCAAAAAGAAGAACAAAGTAAGAAGGCATGCATAGCTGTATAACACACCTCCCCCAAAAGACAACTTGTGAAACCAGCTCAAGTTTAAAGCTCAGTCCTCCTAACACAATATGGACCCTAACATTTTGTCTACTCAATGTCTTGAGCAGCAATCACTTCTACTGAGCAATACCATTCTTATCCTGCAAGCATAATCCTCTTCAACACATGCTCCCTCTCCACATTGTACTTCAAATACATTTTTCAACCTGTCTCTGATCATTAAACAAGAAATACTTGGTTTGTTTAGTTGTAGGTTTTAATTATTATGGTAGAAAGTCCAAGGAAAGGAAAAAGATTTAGACTGTCAGGCTTGTCAGAGCAATTTCTCTCAGATGTGTTTCAACCATTTGGTCTCCAGAGCATATGTTAACAAAACATTACCTAATTAGTTCAGCCCTTTGCAGAACAAAGCATCAATAAAATAGCAAAATAAATATTAATTTACCTTTCAAGATTGGTATGTGCTCTCTGCCTCCCATTTACTTGTGCTTTTTCATCATCTTTCTTTGCTGGAATTATTAAGGGATCTAAGCCAAATAGTTCTTGAAGTTGTCCATAAAGCTCGGAACGGTTGTACACATGAAATTCAAAGTCATTCACCATAATATACAGTCGTGTTTCTGCCTTTGGATCTAAATAAATAGTAGAAAAGGAGTTTCTAATTCTATTCCAACATTCCCTTACAATATTTACAGTTTTTCAAATATCCACATTTTGCAAAAACTATTACAATGAACAGCTGCTGAAGTATCTATTAAAAAGCAGTAAAACCTCCACAACATAATTACACCATTCCAAACTTGTCAAATAAGACAGTTGCATACAAAATATAAAACCTAAGAGGCATGTCACCCTTAGGTCACAATCCAAAAATAAATGCAGGCAGGAGCTGCATAAAATGGTACATTAGGTTTATTTAAACTCACATATGAAAATAAACGAAGATCTCTCTGATGTAAAGCACAGAAGCCTTAGTGCCAACTTCTGCCTTTTAGCACACATATCAGTGCTAAAACAACTAATGCCAAAACCCAAATAGCTTTCTTTTTTTTTTTTCTTTCTCTGTGGTACAGCAGGCTTGAACTGGAAAGAAAACTTCTCTTACACAGAAACAGAAAACATGAATATACATAACTGAAAAGCATATTCATTTTCAAATAATTTAAAATTTTAACTACAGTACCAGCTTGACTCTGATACTTAAAAACTAGTTCAACGTCTGCTAACTGCATACAGAGCTGTTTGTGACATAGTTTCACATACTTTTGCCTTAGATAGTATGACCTAATTATGAAGTTAATGTGAGGAAAAAGCTCACACAATTTCTCCCTAACTACCCAGTTGAAAGAGTGCCCGTTACACATTCACTCGAGAGACCTGAGCTGTTTTAAAACCTGATCTGATCATTCTTAGTCAAACAGACTTTAGGAAGCTGCAGCATCAACGGTAATTACAGCAGTCCCCAGTCTGTAACTCAGGGGGTACAAACTGAAGGCAACATCTCCCACAGACACCAGAAACTAAAAAGTCAAAGTGAACACTGCTACTGTTCTAGTAAGGGTGAGAAGTAGCACAGCTGTCCAAGAGCCAAAGTTAAGAGACACCTCTTTTATTAAATACACCCTCTTTGATAACAAACTCATCAGTCCCCTAGAGTTATGCATCTGTACAACACTGTCACAACATCAGCAACTCACCTTTTACCCCTCACACCTAAATTAGCAGAAATTTACCATACATTTAATTTTCTTTTAATGACATGGAAGTCTCCAGAAAGCATTGGCATCACAGTTTTCTTGAACAAGAGACAGAGAAAAGTTAATAAGCCAGTTCCAGTTCCTTCCTGTTTTCATAAAAACATTATCAAATCTGTTTGCTGGCAGTATTAACTTGCACCAATAAGATAAAGGCAAAAGATGACATGGACAAAGACTGGGATACACAACTGTTCACCTGGGAGATCTCAGTATCATCAAGAGCACAAATAAATGTAATTTTTCAATTCCTAGAGGCAAATATTAGACTTCACTGACCAAATGAAATCATAGGTAGTAATTAATTTGTTTAAAGGGGATTGAAAGACACAACTATCTACTTTTCCTAGTCACAAAAGTAAGATTTGACCTCCACAGAGACCTCACTTGGAATACTTGTGTGCAGTTCTGGTGCATGGAACTGCTGGAACAAGTCCAGAGGAGGGACACGAGGATGATCAGGGGACTGGAGCACCTCCCCTGTGAAGACAGGATGAGAGAGTTGGGGCTGTTCAGTCTGGAGAAGAGAAGGCTGCGTGGAGACCTCATAGCAGCATTCCAGTATCTGAAGGGGGCCTATAGGGATGCTGGGGTGGAACCCTTCATTAGGGACTGTAGTGACAGGACAAGGGGTAATGGGTTCAAACTTAAACAGGGGAAGTTTAGATCGGATCTGAGGAAGAAATTCTTTCCTGTAAGGGTGGTGAGGCACTGGAATGAGTTGCCCAGGGAAGTTGCGAAAGCTCCATCGCTGTCGGTGTTCAAGGCCGGGTTGGACATAGCCTTTGGTGGCATGGTTTAGTGGGAGGTGTCTGCCCAGAGCAGGGGGATTGGAACTAGATGATCTTGAGGTCCTTTCCAACCCTAACTATTCTATGATTCTATGATTGCCTAAGCTATTTTTGGAAAAAAAAAAGAAAAAAAAAAGTCAGAGATACAAGCACATCTGGACACCATACAGTTAAGTGATTCAAAGAAGCACACATATAGGTTTATGTAAAAGTAACTACCAGACTGATAACAGAATACTAGTTTTATCAACAGTTGTTGGAAGCAAGATGACTAATATAGCCAAGGTTCTGTCATTTGCTGTCTATAGAGCTTAATCAGAATGTATTATTTATTTATTGCTTATTCAGTTGTTTCTCAAAACAGTATTTCCCTCTTGAAAAAGCACCTCACAAAATAAACAATGGGGATTTACAGTATCAAAATTGCTAATCTGCTGTGGCACCTAAAACATGCCATCAGGGTGTGCCCTATTCACAACATAATCCTTCAATTTTTGTTCCTAAACCACTTTTATTTTCTCAAATATGTATAAATCCTACTCTCAAGTCCCAGTATGGTTTAACTTAACACTCAAAGCAGGAAGACAACCCACGTACTTGACATCTTCAATGAAGTTCTTTCAACATTGGTATGACATGCCTAGTACAAACGTAGTGCCTAATACAAACGTAGTGCCGTGATGAAAAACAGATTGCACTTGCTAGGTCAAAGTAAGGAATTCTTAAAAATCAACAACAGGAAATGCAACTTCACTACATGTTATCAATAATCATTATCCAAACTTTTTGTGGTTCAAACCTTCTTTTCTGCAAGGAACTGTGATTAAGTTATAGGGCAACTCAAGTCTTACAGCAACATTTACTTCAAATTCTAATGGGGAGGTAGACAAAGCATCAAAATTGATAGGTTAGTTTTATTTCAGAAGAATGGTAAACAAATAATTCTCATAGCTTTAGAACAAATGTGAAACCAAAACCAACCCCAAATCAGAATGCAAATCATTTTCACACTTCCTTTTTCTGTCACAAAGGTTTAATAGTAGTGCTTCCTAGCATTCATTACTGTAATCTACCCTTTGATCATAAACATACATTGACTACCAGAAGTTCAATAGGAAGAGTATACCATAAAGCATTTTGCAAATCACACACACCAGAGTGAAGGAAACTGGTTCTCCAAGTATGGCTCAGAGACAGAGGATTTTATTTTTTCTTAAAGGTTAAAAATGAAAGCATCTCTGCTAAATGATCAAAATGTAAAGTGAGCAAAGCTAGTTTTCCTAGGAAAATGATCAATTACTTAAGACAGTATTTTACTCACATTACTCTGTTGTCAGACCTATATACCTCTGAACTCCTTGGTTAACCTGTATCATCCACATGGATGTCCACTAATTATGCTGTCTTAAAAGTCAGCAGAAGTCAAAGCCTTAAACTACTGCCAAGCAAAAATACAACCATAAAAGACAGAGAGAGCTGCCTTTATAGCATTAAGTTCAATTCACTTTTTCACACTGGAAGACACTAGAGAAATATGTTCTAACTAGCAGATGCAGAAAATTCTATGAAAACCTATTAGACAATAACTCGTGGTTGGAAAAATCTAATTAACTCTAAGACTAGATTCCACTTTTTGAATTAGTCTTCTTATGCTATAAGGAATTTGAATTGTGTCCTATCACGTCAGAGGCTTAGTAATGCCATTTCTGGATCTCCTTGAATTCGCAGTGGAACTGAAATACTTCAAAAGTGAAGAGAGGCAGGACCAGAGTCTTATTCAACCAGATTTTGATCCTACAAACAACTAAGCACACATAACTAGGCTACTTGTGTCTTCTGCAGCTACAATTAATCTATTCTATCGTGTTAATTGTCCTTCTTCAGCCAGACTGGAAGAAAAAGTGATGAATTTTTCACAGTTCCCCACTTCTATAATCACAGATGCCATCAAGATACGATGTTACCAAATACATACAATGTTAACAAACACATACAAGAACACCCCTACTTCTGCTAAAATACCCATACAACACAAGACAAATTGAAAACTAAAATCACTTCCGGAACATATGAAGTCTCTTATTTATCCTATGTATATATTCAATACAGAATCAATTATGCTTAAATTACAGCTAATGAAGGCTACTATTAAGGTTAATGGTTTGCCTTAAGAAGGGTCCAAGTCCCTCAATGTATCCAGTATTTATTTCACTGTTTTATTCTTGTGTACTAACACAGATTAACTAGTTAAAAACCCCATATTCTGATGATTTCATGTACTTCAGGTACACATTAACAAAACAATTACATGCATGAGACTGTGCAAAGGAAGTATTTTTCTATCAGCTACCTGTAAACTTAAACTTAGAAACCTTTTCAGGAAACCTACCATGCTGTTTCTGCTTAGGGTTGTACATCTTCCACCAGCGAAATATGATAAACCCATCTTGAATTCTAAAAACAAATTAGATAAAAGCAAAGTTAAGAGACTAACCATCCAAAATTCTACATGAAGCTGTGCGACATCTTGCCTTAGGCAGTGCAGAGATCCACAGTTGCAGTAGTACACAAGCAATATTAAAGCATGAAGCATTACAGCATAAATTATATTATACAGCTACTGCATCAGCTGAAACTTACATAAACCCCATATCCTTTGTCTTCTCAAGGCTTTCCTAATTTAGCAGTAAGAATCAAAATTACAAACTATTCTATAGTGTGTGGTTCATGAAACGAATTGTTCAGAAATCCAAAAAAATAATGCCAAGTACTGGGCCAAAATGAATCTCCCAGACTTAAGAGCAGAGGCATGCAGGAGTGAAAGACATTAATGATGAAAAAGTTCTCCTTCAAACTTTAAAGTGTTTCTTTTACAACTATTAAGGACAACTAGAATCTTAACCAGTACTCACTTCCAACTGGTAACTCTCAAAGAGCAAATGACCTAACAAGCACCTAAAAATGTCTAAAACCTGCCATTAAAAAACTTGGTTTATTTTAACATTTGTAAATATATTTCTTACTCATTTGTAAGAGAGTATTTAGACATGCATTATTTAGACATACAGAATTAATGTATTTGCAATCACTTTTTAGAAGAGTGACTCCCTTGGAAATCTGTACCTGATAGACATGTCTTCTGTGATGAAATAGATTTCGCGAACCATTACTTTTCCAGACAGCACAGAGAACGAAAAGGAACCTAGCATGAAAATAAATGTTTATCAGACATTAGCTTGAAGTTGTTAATGCTTTATTTTCTGAACAGGAAGAACATAGTATTCAATTATGTGAAATGTTTTACTAGGAATATTGACTTTTCCCTTTGAAACCACAAGATTTTCAGAGGAGAAGGAAAGTCAGAGATCTAGAACATACAAATCAAAAAGTACAGAGCTCTAAAACGTGCTGGTTTGGCAAAAACCAAGAACACAACCAACTGCCTGAAACACGCTAGTCACATAGGAACCTTCAGGCGACTTGGGAGCTTGTGAAAACAGCTACGAAAGCTATTTTGGACATTTATACTATCAAGTCATTGTATGCAAGGCCATGATTAGAGAAATAAAGATTCCTGACAAAATAATTTTTCATATTTTAAATGGCTATAAAACCTTCAGTACAATTATTATGATAAATTGCATTTGCAGAAGAAAGGATTAATAAGCTTGAAAAGACCAGCAGGTAATGCAATAGCCTGTATTTTTCCTAATGTATTTCACTTCACCCACAGGAAGTTAAGCAAACCATGATTTAAAAAGAAGAAAACAAAACAAAACAAGAAAAAAACAAACCACTGATGAACTGAAGCCAAACTGTAAATCATGAAATTTAATTAATGTTATGCTCTTCTTCCTGATTAAGATTATAAAGAATACCATATATTGGGCCAGCTATGTCCAACAGTCTTTATTTAATAGCAATTTCACTGAGAAATTTTCATAAAAGCCTATAGAGCAACTGTAGCAGCCAGTAACTATTTCAGTTATACTGCTGTTCAAAAAGCTGGATTTTAATATGATTTGGACTACAGTTCTCAAATTCTCGAGACATAACCAAATTATTGCAGGGGTCTCTTTGGCATGCAAGTGTGAGTAAGATTTTTTGCGTTTAAGTTTTCACTACAATTATAATCAACAGTTGCAGAAAAAGACATTGCTATTCAGGAAAGCAGACAATGGAAGGCATGGAAGAATAAGTGAAAGAAAATTAAAAGTATGAAGCAAGTAAGGTTGTAGGATACAGCCCTTTGGGACCCAGCACCAGATATTTCTGTAATGTGGGTGAGTGCCCAAGTGGTTTGTACTGACCCATTTTATTCAAAAATGTTTTAAAATATAAAATAAATAAATAAATAAATAAAAAGTTAATCGTTTTTTATGCAAATGCTCTAGCCAGTTTAAATTCAACATAGTCCCAGTATGGATTTAACATGACCAGTTGTTCTGAGAGTTTATTGAGAAAGCAAGGACGCTGCCATAACATGGAGTCAAGGCTTAAGACTCTACTGTTCCTCTCTGAGCCTACTCGATGGTTGCCGCTCACTTCAGACGCCATATAACCACCACAAAGGTGAGGGGAAGTGAGAAGTTGCAGCTCTTAACACCAAACTATGAGCCAAATTCAAAATTGGATCAGGCACGTTGCATGGAGGACTGAGGTCAACCTTCTCCTTTCAGGATCTGACCATTACAATTACAGGGTTTTTAGAAGGATGTAGTGGAAAATGTACAGATTTTGAGTACACAAAGTATACAGACTAAACAGAAAAAAGTAAATTCGACTTAAAATTAAAAAAAAAAAACTGTCACGGAAATTTTAGCATTAAATAATAAGACACTTCAATGAAAAAGGGGGTGTTTTTCTACCTACACCAGGAATCCTGCAATAAAGCACAATATTGAACTTGTTTCTTCTTAAATAAATGGTGATCATTTTTAAACTACTATAAAAAAGGAACAGTTTGATTTTACCTTGAGTTTTTAGCAAATTGAAGTATAAACAAAAGTAGCAGACAAACAGCGGCATTAAGAAAACTTACCAATATGGATGTAGCCATGTTTATATAATCTGTTAAGAACCAATGTTAAAATGAGCCCAATGTTCCGGGAATTATAGTAAGTTAGGTAGATAATCCATCCACAAGACAATATTGTCGCTGTTGAAAGATTAAAATTAATTAAAACACTTTTTTTAAGTATGCTGACCTAGATAAAAGCCTTACCTATTAAGACTATAAAGCACAGCAGTGTTCTTCTTAATCTCAAAAAAATTTGAAACTGATGTGATGTTTTAATGGGTGCTTTCAAAGAGAAGGTGTGAGAAGTATGTGAAAAGATGGGGGGAGAAAAAGAATGAAAAACTAGAAGTTGAGAAAAAAATACAGATTTTTCACAGCTCTTGCATTCCCCAATATATAAACAAAAAACCACTATTCTCTGGAGGACCTACAGAAGGCACCACTATTGCATAACATCCCTTATCATCCAAGTAGTTAAATTTCAAAAATGGAATCATAACATGCATTATCCCACATGGTCATTTATTTCAAAACATCCCAAAACAAAACACCACAAAAGTGACACTACATTCCTTACATCATGAACTGTAACTTAAGTTTCTAGTCTTTCATATCTTAGCACAGGAAACAACATTATCACATCTGAAACCATTTCCTAAGTTGCTATATCCTGAGAAAAATGTACCAGTACTGGGGTTAGCAAAAATCTGTCCATAGCTCAAACATGGAACCTGACAGGAAAAAAAGAAATAGTAATCCAATGAGAAACATGTTTAAGGAAAAAAAAAAAAAAAAGGTCTGCTAATCCCCAAGGTAATTTTGACTTAGTTGATTAAGAGTTAGTAACCTATTTCTAACTACTAGGGTTCTCAAAGCTTCCAGAAGGACAAACCCAAAAGGAAAAAGACTGCCAGGGAACAGACTAGTTCTACTTCATTTCACTGATAATTACTATTCTGTTTCATCCACGGCAGAACAGGGAAGAAAGCAATTTTTTTGTTTTTTTAATTTGAGGTATCTCTACTCATTATACTAACTGACCTTTGTAACAGAAGGTTCTCGTTTATGTATATACTTCATGCTGAAAAACACAGATTTATTGTGCCTTTTATGGGAACCCTGAAGTACAGAAAAATATGAGGGTATGACACCTTCATCTGCACAGAGTTCAGATTACTCAAAAGCACACAAAAAATCTGAAACTAACCTGTCCTTATATTGGCCTTTTTGTTGTTTGTTTGGTTTTTTTTTTTCTCCAGTGGGATGTACCACTGCTATGTAACAACTCCTGTGCTTTGATGAAAGCTGAGGAGAAGATAAAACAAAGATTTACAGCACCTCATCTTTTCCTTAAGGGAAAATCAATCTAGGGTGGCCAGAATTCAAGTAGCTCAAGTTTCGCATGAAAAACAAATCAAATATGTGTCGGTGATTACACAGGGCATGGAGGGTTAAAGCTACACCCCAGGAAACAAACTGCTCTTGGCATTCATGGAAAGCACACGCCAAGGACAGTGTTTACCTCCCCTGCTTTCAGATGAGTAAGGTGCTTACTGCTGGTTCTCTCCCTAGTAGGGAGAAAGGTGGAATGATTCAAAGCATCTCATTCCAGTAATAAAACTTCATTTGTGATTAAAGTTCAACTAAACACTTAACTTCTAGACACTTAAAGCCAGGAAGGCACCCTCTTAAGCTAACATATACTGAGAAAAATCAGCAAAATCATGCAGTTTCTAGACACTATGGTGCTAATCCACTGCCCTTACGATTAGTCTCAGCTCTGCCACTAATTGTAACCTTTTATTTTCAATTACTGAATTCAATCTCCACTGTTAATGGCAGATCCCATGAACTCTATTCATCTCATTATTATAATTCTTGATTTTAAAAGACTCTTCACTGAAACTATACTTTGGAAAATACATTTGAAATTTTTACTGTACTGATTTTTAGAACTTATTCTAGAATTAAGCATCATCTCTTTGTAGAGCATGTTCATTTCTAGAATTCACCACCTCTTTTACTGAGATTAATAACTGATTCAGGAGAAGAAACTATCAACGTCTTTTTTGTTCTCTTATAACAGGATGCCATGCAGATGACAGCAAAGGAGGAATGGCTGCTTGAAACAGGGACAGTTAATAAATATGACTTTCAAATGAGTCTTACCTCCCAAGTGCTGCAGCACAATTAGTATTGGAAACAGTTCTGCATTTTTTTCTTTCCAAAAGAAAATTACCATACTTCACTCAATAGCTGTATGACAAAAATCTTTTTTCAGTATTCTGATGTATGAAATTAGATACCACTATGCCAGGAATTAAAGGAACACTTTTAAAAGTCCGCATACACATGAAAAAAACCCAACATTTAATCAAAACATAACCTTACCTACTAACAGCCATACAACATTGGAGTCATGTTCTGTTAGGAAGTCTTCCAACTGCGTGATACTTGGGACAAAACTATCATTTTTCCTTTGATCCATTGCTAAATTGTCTTTGCACACGCACCTATAGAACTAAAGAAAAACAAAACCAAAATCAAAATGAGTAACAAGTATAGTACAGTTTGGAGAATACTGAGTATGTAACATGTTAAATAACTTCTAATGAACTGTTTCACACAAGTATGAATTTACTTGGCTTATTCCTTCAGTAACAGCTTCGTGATTCTCAGCTACCCTTTCTCCTATTACAGAGCTCCAGAAACACTTCTACTCACCTCTGCTGAAACAGTTTCCAGGCACATGCCTTCCTAAAACAGATTATAGATCAACAGAATGCCAGAATATGCTCTCTAAATGCAGTACCCTGAATGCCCTGTACAGCATGCAACAGCAAACAAATTTATAAAACTGTTTTACCGTAGCAGTAAGCCAAAAGGTAACTGAACATATAAGTAAAAAATCAGTCTGTATTAAGCCTTCTAACATGCAAAAAGGTAGTACAAGACAAAACAAAACTGAACCCCCGCCCAAGGAAAGGCTAAAGCACACATTCTCAGGAGCTAAGGAAAATTCCTGTAACTTCCTAATCCACTGTGCCCATTAATTCTTCTGCTTCAGGATGGATTTGCATCATCTCATAAAAAGTGACTACATTGCACAGAGAGCAGAAAACCAGTCCTTCTAATCTTACACACTTATTGAAACCACCCATAAACCACCTTGCAACTGGGTTATATGAATTTAGTGTGATTAACAGGGAGTAGCTCAACTCAGTAACATCTGTAATTACACAGCAATATTTTACTTGCATTAGTTTCATTTGAAGTCCTCTCCCTGGACCTAATCTGCCAAGCCCTCTCACAGAAAGATAAGCATTATGTCTACTCTTTTTTTTTTTCTTGCTGTCCCTCACCTCCCCTCTTTTTTTTAACCCCTTCCAGTTCCAAGCTGCCTCCCTTCCTGTCAGTACTTTATCCTCAAAAAAAGGAGTAAATTTTATTTCCTTTTTTTTTTTGAAGTCTCCAGTGCTCTCCATCAAGAGCTCTACAACATAAAACAAATTAATGTTGGCAATAACTTAGGTTTTGAGCAGCACAACATCCTTGGACTTGTCAGTATTTAGAAGTGTTAGCAATAAACCTACCAAATTACCCTGTAACATCCATACTACCTCTCACTATTATAACTTGAGAAGAAAACGCTGGAGAAAAAGTTGACAAAAAAAAAAAAAAAACAACACCTTTAATGTACTTTTTTCTCCCCTTACATTTTGATAAATCTGTCTTTATTGAAATGTAGGTGGAGCACCTTGAGCTAAGAGCCTATGTTTTGAAATAAAATACAACTACAGTTCCGAGAACGAATCCTAACAATTTGTTCATTACCTCTTCTTCAAGAAGGAAAAAGATGGGGAGGAATAAACATGAAAGTAATAAACTGAAACAATCTTACACATCACTTCCAGTAGTGATGGAAAAGAAGCTATTAAGTGAGCTCCCTTACAAAGAAGAATAATATGCATCACACACACACCCTTTAAAAAAGAAGCCCTTGCTTTAGAAGGGACATTGCAATGGCAAATTAAATTACATAATGGCACTAGGATGCACTTTAAGACATTCACAGTACCTTAATAATAAAAAAACCCACTTATCAACTTGCATTATGAAGCAGGTGACACCTCTGCAGGTAGCATCTGAGAGCCTTCAATGCATGAATGACAGGGTAACACAGAAACCAAAATTGATGCTTTCAGCATAAAGGAAGAAAGAACTTACTTTCTCCCTTTCTTACCAAGAGACAACAGGCTCACTACTTTGTGATCAAAAGTACTGTGGAATTGTTGTCAGACAGTGAGAACTGCCTAGCACCTTAACAAACACCACCACTACTTAACCCCTCAAGAAAGCAACCTAAAGCTTGTTTTCTACGAAATTATCACCCAATGTTTAGTAATACTGAGAGACTACATAAAATATCATTATGCTCTAAATAGGACTGTGGTAAGACAACTCAAGAGACTGCAAGTCATGGGATTCACATAGTTACATCAGGACAGTGTTCATCATTTTTTGCCATCACTATCCATAACCAGAAATTGAACATCCTTGGAAATTTTTGGAATACATTCACTACTTGCACGCAAATAAACTCAGGAATCCCTGCCAGTTATCATGCGTCAATACACCATTTTGGAGCTCCCCAGCTGATGCTTTACTACCCTGCCCCAATGATTATTTTTTTAGTTATGGCACTCTTCACCCTTTATCAAGTCACATGAGGAAAAGGATGATGGCAATTGAAGTGTAACCACTCAGAGACAGGCAGAAGCACCACCCGCACTACATGTGAGCTCTTAGCACATGCCTCAGAGGAAGCAGGTGTTTAATCCACCTAGATTATGAAGTGATTTTAGCTATATAAAGCAGTGTAATAGAAAAGAGATGCATGAGAGACTGTCTATAATGCTCTTGTGTGTTTATAGGGCATGGCAAATGGAGAGGCAGGATCTGGATCATCAGTACTATTAAGGGGAAAAGATGTCTTCTCAGGACAGACATTAGCTACATTTAATAATTAGCATTTCCTTCTGTTGACAGTCCTGCCCCTATCAGCCCTCACCTTCCATGCCCCATAATCCTGTTGCCATAGATTTAAATGGTAGATACCCTCCAGCTGCTTGCACTCACCCATTCTCTGTTACATTTTATTCCTGTGGGCAAAATTACTTTCAATCAGACAAAACATTAACAGCTGCACTCTCCAGGAACACTGACCCATAGCATGGGGAACCTGCCTATTTACAGTCAAACTTCTACTGTATCCTTCTGAAGTAACACTATACTTTCCAAAGCTTAAGGGACCACTTTTGGAAATACAGGGCCTAAATTAATGGGAAACAAGAGTCTTACCAACCATTGCAGTTCAAGGCCAGCCAGTAACTCAGAACCATGCAGCAGCTCGCTCACTCCTCAGCATCCTCCTTCCCCCACACCAGGAGGGATGGGGAGGAGAATCGAAAGAATGTAACTCCCTCAGGCTGAGATAAGAACAGCCCAGTAACTAAGGTGTAACACAAATCACTACTGCTACCACCAATAACAACAACAAGGGGAGAGAATACAATTGCTCACCCCCCAACCCACAGATACCCAACCTGACCTGAGCAGTGATCTAGCCCTTCTGGGTAACTGCCTCCAGTTTACACAGTGGCCATGATGTGCTGTGGTATGGAATACCCTTTGGCTAGTTTGAGTCAGGTGTCCTGTCTCTGCCTCCTCCCAGCTTCTCCTCCTCCCTGATAGAGTATGAGACTAAGAAATTCCTTGATCGAAGTAAACATTATTTAGCAACAACTAAAACGCTGGTGCTGTCAGTGCTGTTCCAAGGCCGAAAGTCAAAAACACAGCACTGCACCAGCTACAAAGGAGAACAATGACTGCTACTGCTGAATCCAGGACACCAACCCTGCTAGTACAAAAACAGCATTGAAGAGGAAGAGAAATCCAGATCTTGACGTTTATATCTCTGTGCTTATTTATAGCATTTTCTCAAAGTCTGTACCATTTTGTGATGACGAGTCCAATTAATATGATAGAATATATCCCCAAACTATGGCAAGTGTTTTGGTTTATTTGCCTTCCCCCTACATTTATTTTTTTAAGCACATCTTTATTCAGTATGTCACTTGTGGCTCTCATTTACCACATACCATGTTAATACATACAAACTATTTGCTATCTCCTGAGAGGAACACAAAAAATTAAGATGATCAGTGGCACTGAAGTGACAGAATCCCAATAGTGTATTTATCTCCACAGTAGTCATTTAAGGCATTATGTCATCTTCAATCTGCCAATGAGATAACCAGAAGCAAGACAAGATAAAAGCTAAATCCTTTATTTATGATACCCAACTGGAATAGTCAGGGCCTGTTTTCAGGTTGTGCATGTTTAGAGCATTAAGTGTTTTCAAAGCAGACAGCAGACTGGCTTGAAGGTGTGAGAGCTTGATATTGCTGTAGACTTGCTCATCTTGGTGAGATAGGTCTTCTTTATAGCAGAAATACACACTCAACAGACTTTTCAAAAAATGAATTTAATTACTTGTGCCACAAATTAATCCAGCTTTCTCAATACTAAGAAAAATACATGGGATGTTGCAATCCTAGCGATGCATCTCATTTACAGCCTGCTTCCAAACTTGATACAAGTATTCTGACCCTAAAAAGCCAAACATTCAAAAGCAGCTGCTTCAAATCTTTATAAACACATTACAATCACATCAGATAGGTAAACTAGTTTTAACCTCAGACTGACAAATTAACACTTAACATTGAGTACAAACCTCTGCTTGAACAAAGTCATTAAAAATTTACAAAGAGTATACATATATGGAAGAGTTGACAGGAAAAAAGAAAAACAGAAGCCTAGTCACTAGAGCGCAGTTCCTTGGCAGAGACAGCTGCAGCCTAGGGAGCAACAACCCAGGTCTCTTCCTGTACCTATAGCTGATGATAAAGGCAACAGATAATTTATTCAGTTCCCAGGAGAATCCAGGCTAATGTGGGTCTCGAGCTGCATAGGAAAAGGAAAAATAAACACATTTCTTCTTCTGACATCCTTTGTAACACTCTCTTCCTATCGCACCTTGTAGAAACATCTGAATAAAACTAGTATCCAAAGGTGGGAAGAAACACAGCATTTCACATTATTGAGAAGAATCACTTTTACGCAGTTATGGATGTTACTAATCCCCTTAGTAGTAGTAGAATTCATGGGGAGAATAAACCAGGAGTTTAAATTTGGCAGACATTCCCCAGATCTTTAACACTTACCAAATACACAGTAATTAATGTTATTAGTGGTTAATTACCATTATGAGGATACTCAACTCCTAACTTCAACAGCAATTATAAGACAGCAGAGTCTTGATTACACCTATCATGACACACTAAACAACTGGAAATAAATCTCCCTAGTCTACAATAAATGAGTACAGATAATGTGCCCAGATGCTTCACATCTCCACTGAAGGAGTCAAACCCTCAGCAGTAGCTTAGAAAAAAGGAAAGAAATGGCATTTCTGCATTCTACTCATACCACCACTTTTTTCAAAGGGTCTCCAGCAAGAGCTGCTACAAAATCAGAGCTTTAGATAATTAAATGATATTAGAAAGGCGTCTCACAGATGTAAACATGACTCGACTGAATTTTCAGCACCCAGACACCCATTATGCATGCTTTGCAAAACTAAAAGCTGCCAATATTGGCATGTTTCCCAAAACACTCCAGCTCTGTTCAAAGACTTCAAACTTGTCCCAGCACAGCTTTGGAAGCTCAGCTATTTTTCAATCAACAAGCAAGGGAATAAAGAAAGTAAAAGAGGAAAGTTGTTCTCAAAAAGCACATGCACACAAATAATAAGCTAAGTGGTAGAGACCTGCACAGCAATTCTGCACATCATCTGACATGTTACATTGGCTTCATACTTTATACCAAATTAAAGAGTAGCAGTTCTTTTTCTAAGGAAAAAACTAAGATTCAGGCCTGTTTTCCCCCTCTGCTAGAGCTGGAAGTAACAATAGCAGTAAACTGTAAACAGAATAAACTTCTGCTTTAATTATACTACTAAAAACTTGCTATAATCTCCACTGGAAACAGCTGAACTAAAAACATCACAGAAGAATCACACCTAGTTAAACCACTGCATGGAAAGCTTTAGTTAAGTATCATTTGCACTGCAATAGTTTATGTTATTTACTAACATGTTTACTTAAAATTTAATAAAATCAAAATTAAAGTGTATTTAATGGAAATGTAAGATAAAAGGCAAAAATAATTTTTACAGTAGCCTGCCTGATCAGATTTTACCTAAAAGAGGGGGGAAAAAAAAATTAACACCACCACCACAAAACCCCAGAGAACCAACTTCAATAAAAAAATACATATATTTAACACCCTTCCGAGAGGAGTGAGGAAAAAAAAAAGAATAAAAATCTAGTACCTACTGATTCAGTGTACAAAACAGCAGAAAGGATATTTTGTTTGTTTATTTATAATAGCACAGGACATGAGTTTTAATACAGAAAAAACCTAAGACAAGCTCCTGCTATGGCAACCAACATACAGTACTTTTTGCATCATTCTCAACTGCTAGTCTAGGAATACCTAATTGAACTTAGGAGGGCTTTTTTGTTTTGGGGTTTGTTTTTAAGTTGGTTTTTTTTATGGGGAGGAGGGAGAAGTTGGAGGGGGGGGTGTTAATAAAAATGTGTTGCTTGACCTTGCCTCCTAGACTTGTTCAGAGGAGAAGGTTGTTTCTCTGCTTGCATTGCCACCTTTTGATGCTGCAGAAGAGAAAAAAAGACAATCCTCCTGCCAAGGGACAAAAACAAAAAAATAAAACCACCACCACCCCCCAAAAAAAAAAACCACACACCAAAATATAAAGGCTTATAACAGTAGAAATAAATCAGAACCTCGCTTATGCACACTCCTCCATTTATATTAAAAAAAAAAAAAAAAAACAAAAACCACCAAACAAACCCTTTTGGGGCTGGTCTCAACAACAAGCCAATGACATCTTTCACACCCGCTCCATTTTTGTACTCTGAACTAATCTATTTATTAATTTCAGTCTTTCACACCTTATATACTTCCTCTTAACTTCTCTGACACATCATTGCCACCATAATTTGACAAAAGGGAAAAATCTGCCACAAATCAAACTAAAAAACAGTTTTATGGCTGGATATACCATCATCCTTAACTGAACTACATGTAGGTCTTCATTAGCATCTGTCCCAGCTTGCAGTCAACACAAAGATTTTGGCACAGCAACAAGCACTAAAAGAAGTTACATAAAATAAGAAACTCTTAGGAGAAGGCAGTATATCTCAACACCACTATAAACAACCTATAACTCTTCTAACGAAGAGCAGCAAACTCTTGCCTATTTCTCACAGGACAAAATTATGCAAAACGACAATTACCAAAGAGCAGCTGATGCACATTTCACATGCTAAGGTTTTCTAACAGCATAGCCAAAAGGGGTGAGTTAATTCAGCATGCCACACACAAGGAGAGCTCTCCGCGGAGAAGTCCCGGATGTACATGCACCTCCACCCAATCAACCAGAAAGATTCAATGAGCAAAAACTACTCATGCACTAACCTGTTCACGAGCAGGTTAACTGTGAAAATTCCATGCCATGATTGCAAGTAAACATCCCTGAACATCCACTGAGAGACAACTGCCTAATCTGACCTTAAATACTATCTTATCAACAATTGTTTCAATAGCCTTCTAACCTATTTCTTTAAACAAAAGGACTACTCCCTCCTGCACTCCAGTTTTGATTCTCAGTTGCTAAAATTTCAGGCCACATTGTTTATCCACTCACTGCATTTTATACATGAAAATCAGAAAAAAGCCCTGCACCACCACTATAAATAAAAGCCAGAAAAGTAGAAGTAACTACACACCAGAAGCACTCCATGGCAACAACTGTGGTCTTCTAAACATTAAACCTGATAAAATTATATGTTGCATTGAGCTACCAACCTTGGCAGTTTTCACAGAGTTTGGCGAAAGCTGCTGTGGAGGCGTGTCTTAAAATGGGAAACAAATCTAGCCACTGATCGTGACTGAGATACTGGCTGTAAACTAAATTCTGTAACACACCTCCACCGTATCAACACGTTACAGCATGTTATAGTGATAAATTATATCAGATTTTCTATTGACAATATTAAGTGTAAGCAGATTA
This sequence comes from Forpus xanthops, assembly GCA_032466535.1. Lineage (NCBI taxonomy): Eukaryota > Metazoa > Chordata > Aves > Psittaciformes > Psittacidae > Forpus > Forpus xanthops. Next base: position 21,677 of record JASSUY010038879.1, read on the forward strand.
TCATTTCAGCTTTACCCACATCAAGAAGCAGGTTAAATCTGTGTTAAATCAGCGTGTGGCTGCGTTAAACCATCCAAGGACGGCAGGCGCGGGCAGAGACAGGCTTCCACCGGCCAGGGAAAGAGAGTGAAACTTTCCTTGCGGGCCAAACAGAACTGGAAGCGCCTGAACTCCCATTCTCTGGCTTTACACCCTATGTGCGCGTCGTTGACCTACACGCAAAGGGGCAAAACATCGGACGCCCTGGACCCGGAGGGGCTTCCCCGCGCACTGCCTTCACGGAGGGCGGACGAGACGGCGGAGGAAGGGGGGACAGCGGTCTCAGTGACACAACACCCTGCTGGGCGGACAAGGCTGCATTGGAAGGCAGGCTCCGGCTGCACGCCACCAGGTAAGCCGGAGGAGCGGCGCAGTCCCCGGGCCCCTCGGAGGCCCCAGCACGCTGCGACTCTCCCCGGTGTGGCTAATTCCTCCCAGAGCCACCGAGCGCACGGGCAGCTTTTCCCTCACGGACAAGGCGCCGCGGCCTGACAAGCCCGGGGACAGCGGTGGGGCCGACCCCTCCGCACCAGCCCCCGTCCCGCCCACAGCGGCCTCGCACGGCGCCGAGCCTGGTGAGAACAGAAACACGGTCTCGTCCCTCCCGCCGCTGGCAGCCGCCATCGCACTTACGCCATCGCCCTCCGCGGCGGCTTCACTACGAACCCGGAAGCGGCGGCAGCGGTCGACGAGGCCCTCCCGCACCTCACGGAGAAGGCCGTGCCGCCCCGCCCACAGCGCCGCCCGCGGCCGCCA
>JASSUY010038880.1:0-39205 GCA_032466535.1 Forpus xanthops
TATTGGTGGTAGCAGTAGTGATTTATGTTATACCTTAGTTACTAAATTGTTCTTATCTCAACCTGTGGGAGTTGCATGTTTTTGATTCTCCTCCCCATCTCCCTGTGACTGGGGAAGAATGAGAGGGGAGTGAATGAGAGAGCGACTACATGAGTTTGAGAGCCTCAAACCACTACAGTTCTTTTTGGCGCCCAACGTGGAGCTCGAAGTTCTAAGTATTGCTTTGAATTTCCTACATATGTTTGACATTGGCATAAGAATGAGCTTGACAATTTTAGGCCATGTGTTGCAGATAGGGCAGTGTTTAAGAACTTGCTGTGTTATTCTGTGTAGTATTTACTGATCAACTAAGCTGGGTTTGGATTTAGTGTCTACCTGCAGCACACAGATAACATCCTGAAAGCTATAGAAGAAATCTCCAGTGTTGGTGTCCCTGAACTGATCAACTCTGCCAAAGATGGATGTTCTTCTACTTACCCTACTCTAACCAGGTAACTATGTCAGTAGGAACTTCGAATTTCATGAGCTGCGTAATGGCAATTTCTGCTTTTTAATATTTAATTTTCTTAATTTTGGGTCTGTTACAGTTTCATGCTAATACTGCTGTAGGCTACTCTAGGCATTTGTAAACAGTTTTGGTAGCATGCAACAGATTAGTACATGGTTAACTTTATGTTAAGATGGAGTGTTCTTGTACATTAACACAGTGTTGAGTTTATTATTTGTGAGCCATTTTAATTGGAGAAAGGACTGTTATCTGTTGTCAGGTATGCTGTCTCTTTCTGTGCTACTCTGGTGGTATAAAGCACTCCAAAAGTCAGCCTTAGAGGCCTGGGGGGCTTGTAAGCAATCCTGGGCTGGTATGCGGCATGCAAAAGCACTCTCAGGGTGTTTCTGCTTCTGGTATAAGAATTTGGAAACACAGTTTATCCAGGGATGGCCAAAATTCCTGCACTTTGGAACTGTTAAGATCATCTTACATGAAGAGCTTCAAACCTTTCACTGTGCACCCCTAGAGCTACAAAAGAGTGGGGGATGTCTATGTCTGGTTTGTACTGGAGAAGTGATAGTGACTTCTCAGGATTCTCCATCTGTCTGGGTAGTGGGGCTGGGCTCGACATGCTTGTCCTAGGGTCAATCTCCTGCAATTTCCTATTGAAAAGAATGCCCAGCTGAGTAACCTTCAAGTTTTCCACATTGTTCTGGGGACAAGAAGCCTATCTTGTTGCTCAGAGCTGGCTTTTAGTTTTGCTCTCACTTTCTCCACAGGCAGACATTCCTGATTTTCTTCAGAGTAATGATGGCTCAACTAGAGAGTTCAGTGAAAAGCATCCCAGCTGGGAAACCATCAGACTCAAGTGAGGTAGGAAAATAAATGCACTGGTTTCTTTGAGGAAAAGAAGACCGAAGTTAAACTGTACAGTACAATAAAGGTATATAAACTGGAAAGGATCTTCTGAACTTTGCCTAGGAAATGCAGTCAGCTTCATTCATCAGCCAAAACTGGTATACAGGGTGACATATAAGTAGCATCCTTTTTCACTGGTTTGTACTGTGTCAAAAATCTAGTAAATCTAGTAGAAGCTCTAACCAGAAAGCAGGTAGTACTCTGCAAAACACTGAGCTGTGCAGTTGGTCTGCACACCTGTATGGGACCACAAAGTTATTTTGCAACCAAGAGCTGTTCCGAGAGCAATGAAGCATGTTAACGCTCTGCATTTTAAGCCATGTGGACACTGATCAGGCTGGAACTGCCATTAAGTGTTTTTGCTGTGATAAATCTCTTGTGTTGAAGCTTTGTTCCTGTGTCTTCAACAAGAGCAGCAAAATGCTGCGAGAGCATCCAGGAAGGTGAGAGTAAATACACCATCTTGGATTCTTGTTCCCTTGCATCCCATTAGGTGCAACTGGAGAAGCTGCTGTGGTGGAACATCGCTGTGCGGAATTTCCATATCCTCATTAACTTGGTCAAGGTGAGATTGGTTTTTTTCTGATTTTACCTTCATGTTCCCAGCAAAGCCCAGTGTATCCTGGTTCATGAGCACAAAGATAACCAGCCATCCTGCTGGGTACTTCCACCTCACAGGCACTCCATTTCACATGCTTATGTGGTCCCTGTTGAAACTTGAGGACAGGTGTTGCCTTAGAACAGGTTTCACACTGTAGTGAAGAGTATGTAATGAACTGGCTGATGTGCTTATATTGATTTGTTTAGATTTGTGGACTGATCTGGCTCTTTTTTCCTTTCGGCCAAGCAGGTATTTGACAGCAGGCCTGTACTTGGTGTCTGTCTGAAGGTAAGCAAGAGTTCAAAATAACTGGAGAGCAGTTTAAGAAGCAGCTTTCTTGAATCCTTGCCTCCAGTGGAGTAGAGATGGTTACTGAATTGTCTGAAAGAAGCAGAGACTATTTCTTATACCTTTAATTGTCTTCCAGTAATCCTTATCATGTGGTTCAACTAGAGCCATCTTACTGCGATTGGCATTCCTGACTTCAGACCTTTTCCCTCTTCTCCTTTCCCCATGGCAGTCTAAATAAGAGGAGACATCACAGCAAACAGGTCTCCCTCAGAGCCCAGAGAGATCATGTGTCCCTCTGCAACTCTCCCTTTTCTGACTTGTGTATGTGTTGTGATTTTAACATTTTGTAGTTCAGTTTTATTCCCACTTTGTGGTGAATACAGCCAGGGATGTGTATAGCAATGAGATCTTGTCCTTCTTACCTCTTTTTGCAGTGATTGAAGTGGGACACTTTACTGATCCTATATATTCCAGCGCAATTGTCAGGAGTGTAGTCTTTTATTCAATGAGAATAGTCTCTGGGGTAGATTGAAAGAATGTGTCATTATCTTATCTGACTTTGTGATGGTTCTTCGAACAGGAATTTGAACTACCCTTCTGATGTATTTATCATTCTTTTCTAGTATGGCCGTCTCTTTGTAGAAGCATTTCTGAAGCTTGCCATGCCTCTTCTGGACTACAGCTTTAAAAAGCACAGGGTAAGCTTTTTGGAGAAAACTGTCTTGGAACCAGCTGGGAAGCAGAACTGATTCTTGCTAGATGAAGAGTCCTGTCTTGTTATATATTGATATATTGACATGACACTTGTGACAGACACCTCATGCCACATCAAATATCACACATCAAATATCTCCCAGCTGTGCTATGTCCTGTTTACTTGCACGGTCAGTGCCCCCTCAGCAAATAGATCAGTTTCCCAACTTGCCCCCCCCCCCATTGGATGGCTTCACTGTTGGCAAAATAAGTACTTTCAATCTCTGTCTCCTTCAAAATTGGTTATCACAAAGGTGTCACTCAAAGAGTAGGAAGCTCATTTGAGTGGTCAGGTTGGTGAGGGCTTGTGGTCCAGGTGGACAGTGACAACGGTGTCTTTGCTATAATTCCTGGAGCTTTGGGCAGGACAACACGCAAGGGTGCAGATAGAAAGGCCAGCCTTGCTGTACTACATGGCAAGAGCAGTTCACTTATTCCCCCTGCTTTGTTGCAAGGCAGCCCAGCTTTGCCAGTGAGACTCAGTCTTTGGCTTAGTCTTCACAACTTCAGACTAAGTCAGTAACTTAGTCTTTAAGAGGTAACTCCTTTCTATTACAAATGAAAGATGTGTTCTTATGTGTCGTGGTTTCAGGCGTAAATCAATCTGCCTGCCCACTCACTCCTCCCACCTTCTTCCCCCCCACTTCAAGGGGGAGGAAATGGGAAGAAGAACCGAAAGAATTCAACTCCCACGAGTTGAGATAAGAACCGTTCAGTAACTAAGGTATAACACAAATCACTGCTGCCACCACCACTAACAACAATGACCAGAGAAAAAACAAGGGAAGAGGACAGAGCTGCTCACCACTCGACAATCGAGCTGTAAACTGAACTCTTCCAGGTTCCTGCCCCAGATGTAAAACTGGACATGACGTGCTGTAGTATGGAATACCTCTTTGGTCAGTTTGTGTTGCAGTTTGGAATACCTCTTTGGTCAGTTTGTGTTGCAGTTTGCCCCGGGGATAAAGGTTACCCGAGGTAGAGTGAGGGTTACCCGTAGTGACGAGGAGTCCAGAGGGTGGTGGCAGAGCAGTCAGTCGACTCAATATGGGTGATAGAACAAACTTCAATTTATTTCACTACAAACCCGAATTTATACACTGTAACAAACACCTTTGTTATCCACACTATTTTTACTTATCACTTGACTAACGGCTGCTGTCCACGGCATAAGTCCAGTTGTTAATTGGATAGTTCTTTCTCATCGCTTCTTGGATTCATATCTTGCCAACAACAGGACTTCTACCAAGGTTAGATCTCGGGATGTTCTGCAGGTGTTCAGCTCCCTTCATCTCTATCTCTCAGGACATTCCACAGACGTACAGCTCCCTTTGTCTCTCCTCTATCAGGATCCTGCAATTATTCAGGACTTTCCAGCCTGCCCAAGGACAGCTTATTTACAGCTTGTTCTTAACTCTTGCTTTGCTTAGTTTCATCATGACTTGCAGTCAGGCCTAACACTTATGCTAAGTTATACCAATGTATTTGTGCAGCTAACATTCTTCTAATTACATGGTCTTGTATATATAAAATGTGGTGCAACAACCCTGTAGACACAATTAGAAAACCAGCTCCAAGCAGCATCACTGCAGTGTGAGGTGGCAGGCTCACTCTCTGCAGGCGTCCTCGCAGAGGCTCTGCCCCCCCCCCCATGGCATGAGTCTCAGGCTTTTGCACTTACTAAAATTCACACTCATTCTGACACAGGTGGCCAGCCTGCATCGGAAGAAGTGCTCAGCAGTATCTGTAAGGGTTTACAAGAGTCGATGCTTAACTTATCTATGACTACTCTTAACTTATGGTTACTCTTAACTTATCCATGGTTACTCTTAACAGTTTGAAATACTTTCCAACTCATCAAAGCCTGGATTGTTCAGAGCCTCTAACGAGCCATACCCTTGGTCTCTAAGCCAGCCCACAAGTTTGGGTCAGGTGCCCTGTCTCTGCCTCCTCCTGGCTTTCCCCCTTCCCTGGCAGAGCATAAGACTCAGAAAGTCCTTGGTCAAACCAAAATATTCTAAACTGCAACTATAAACACTGGTGTTATCAGCACTGTTCCCAAGCCGAAAATCCAAAACACAGTGCTGCACCAGCTACTACTTAAAGGAGAAAAACAACTGCTGCTGCTGAACCCATGACATCATGGAAGGTCATGAGGGAATGAGGTTATCAAATGAATATCTAGTCATTACCACTGGGCAGTGGAAGTGTCATGTCATGTGCTCAGTAGAGAGGACTGATACCCAGAGTTAGTGCTGGATGCAGTTTGAATACCACGGTGTAGCAGTATGTTCTATACTTTTCCTCTGCTTCCCTTATTCATAAGGTTTTGCTCATGGCAAGAGGTGACAAGGTTGTCTGGATTTTTATTGCCCCATTTCCACTGACCTGCATTCAACCCAGACTGATTCAAAATTCAGTTCAAAGTGCTTGGCCTTATAACATGAGGTCATACTTTTATTACCAGCTACTGAGATGCACAGTGCAAGGCTCCTATGGCTTAATCCTGTTTGTCTGATGTTTCCTGAGTATGTGCATCATCTCTATCCCATAAACCTTTGAAAGGATTGCTGGGACTGTAAGAACACTGTCTCATTATTGTTTCCCTTATGGAAAAATACTTCAGTTGAATGATTTGCTGGTCTACTTATTTATTGCAGGATGATGTGCAGAGTTTGCTGAAAACTTTGCAGCTGAGTACCAGACAACTTCACCACATGTGTGGCCATTCCAAGGTAAGATTGAATTCTGAGGAAAGTTTGAATTGCAACACAGTCTCCTGTCCTAAGAATGATTTATTTCCCATCCAGGGCATAGGTTGGTTCTACTTGCAAGCTTCCTGCAGCATCTGTACCAGCAAAAACTCTGAGAGGAGGAGCAATAGAATTGGCTTAATGGCCTTAAGTTAAAGTATTTGGTCTGGAAGTAGCTGACTTGGATGTCTAGTCAGGTTAGCATACTTTTTTAGGGCAAAGGCTCTTGACATCTTTGGTCCTTGGCCTCTGTAAGGCAGTGTTTCTGAAGACATAAGCCAAGATATTAGAGACCTTGCATGAAGTCTAGATGCCAGACTGATGAGAGAGAGGTTTTGGCAAAGATCAACAGCCTTAAGAGTGAAAAGAATCGTCACAGGAGGTGAACAAGGGAAAGCTTTACTCAAAATCCTTCTTGAGGTGCCTTTTTGGCCTCGATGATACCAGGGAAGAGGACAAAGGGAGAGGAGGAATGTTGGAACATGCTGTCTGACAGTCTCTGTAGGAGGTTTGGGGCAGGAAGGAAGGAGAGGATTAGCATCCTGTTTACAGTGTGGAGAGCCAGTGTTTGTCACGAGAGAGAATCCCATAAGAAAAGGCAGTTAAAAGGAACTTCATCTGTGCTGTTTTGTTCCTGTTAGACTCCTAAGAGGTTGAAGAGCACATGTTGCAGAAGGGGCTGTGCCAAATTTATTGAAGGGAGAAAGCCAGCTATTAGCATGGTTCCCCAAGCTAGACATGTTACCCATTTAGTCCAGAGCTGGCATCAGGAGCGTAAAAGCCTAGCTGGGGATCAGAATGTATCATTGCAGCTATCAGCACAGGGGAGAATTGGAATCTGGCACAAACCCTAAAGATGTTAAAAAGCCCTTCTCGTGTTTGCAGTGAAATCCTCATGCCCGCTTTAAAGTCACAATTCACCTTGTAAACAGGATAATATCACTGCAGCTTGTGATGTCTTTGTTTGACCAGCATTTACAAGTGCCATGACCCATGGTCCCTGTTAGCATGTAACTGCAATTAGTGAACACCTGTGGTTTACCACTCCTCTTCTAGCTGTTGCAATCTGATTAGGTCTCTGTGCCAAATCATTTTTGTAAGAATGAGAAGGCAGCAGCTGAATCTAGGCAAATAAATGTATGCAATGAATGCTCCAAACCTGTTTGAAGAGTTGACACCAACATTTGTTAAACCAGTCGATTTCACTTGCTCACTGATGTACCATTCAGTGTTACCTAGGGTTTGCTGCATTCCCTCAATATGACTGGTCAGAGCATCACATACCAGAGAGTAGCAGTGGGCTTTGTTTATAATTTCCTAAGTATTTGTCATTTATCCTCTCACATTGAGCCTCTCTTTTGTTTCCGTATCTAATGCTCGGCATAAGGACAATTTCTGGAGACAGAGTTTTGCAAATGCCATGGTCTCCAAACTGCCTGCAGACAATTGGGCAGGTTCCAAAACCAAGGGAGCACCATTGGTTGTGTCATTAGAGAGGTTTTCTGTGATTTTAAAAGCAGTATTCTCATGAAAGAGGAAAGTACTTATGCACACAGTAATTGTTTATGGCTCTTGGCAGGTTTTCTGGTTAGCAGTGTCTATGGTGTACAGCAGATCCAAACCTAGCAGAAGAGATGCTCACAGAGAGCTACCTCTCATACAATACCTGGCATAGCTGCCCTTCCTCAGTTGGGCTTTGCCTATAGTAACTCCGTGTGTTCTCTCCTGTCCTAGTTCTCCAAAAGCCAGAGCTTGTTTGGTCTGGACAAGCTGCCTTTGGAGTTTATAGCGTACACATACTCCATGTAGGTAGCATAAAGGAATTGCATCAGGCACCAAGCAAGAAAAGATTGTCATTGCAGTGGTGTATTCAACACTTCCCTAATTCTTTCTTCTCTGTGCTTGGGAATTAGACAGTACCCTAACACGAAACTCCCTGCAGCATTAACTTGCAGCTTGTGACTATCTCCCTTCCTAGTGGGTAGTTTTGGGAGTCTGGCCACTTGTAGCATTGCTTTTTTGCTTTGGACCAGAATGGTGTGGCTGCCTATTGCTAAAAAAAAAAAAAAATACTTATCTTTTATTGTTTAATAAAAGCTATACTAGAATTTGGCCAAGAAACAACATGATCTGAGTGAGCTTTGTGGGGATCCCATCCCATCCCTCTCACCTGTATTGAAAAAATTATTAGAAAGCCGGTGGCTGTATTTAAAAGCCAGTGGTTTTTTAAATAGCCAGAATACTTAGGCAAGAATCAATCACAGCCATATTTTACTGTTCATATTTAGATTCACCAAGACATTGTACTGACCAACCACGTGCCTTTGCTGAAGAAGTCTCTGGAACAATTTGTATACCGAGTGAAGGCAATGCTGGCGTTCAACCACTGCCAGGAGGCATTTTGGATGGGTGTCCTTAAAAATCGGGATCTTCAGGTGAAAATCAGTGTTCTGCCTAGGGCAATTAAAACCTGGGAGATGACAGTGCTCATTTTGCCCATACAACTGTGCCCTTGTGTGTGGGGAGGGCTAAAGGGCCAAATTCAATGTGACTGTGTTAGTCATGTCTAGCACAGCAGAAGGAAGTGTTTTATTCCAGGGTGGAGGACCTGTGTCTCTGGGGGCTTCCTTGCAGCCAGGCTTTTGTACTGAAGTGGTCAGGTTTTATTGTTTGCGGTGAAGGGGTGGGGGTCCTTCCTCTGCTCGCTGACAAGAATTGCATGCAAAGAAGGGATAAGATACAGGTCACTTGGCCACCTCTTCATCCGCTCTGGTGTGTCCATTTTAACAGAAGCCAGTTCTGGTTTATTCATTCACTGTAGAAGCAGGACAGTTGAAACAAATCTGGGCCATGAAGATACTCCTAGGGCTGGAGCAGCTCTGCTCTGGGGACAGGCTGAGAGACCTGGGCTGGTTTGTCCTGGAGAAAAGAAGGCTTCAGGGAAACCTTAGAGCAGCTCTCAGTGCCTAAAAAAGGGCAACTAGGAATTTGGAGAGGGACTTTTTACAAGGGCCTGTAGAGACAGGACAAGGAGGAATGACTTTAATCTGACAGAGGGGAGATTTAGATATTGGGGATAAAGTTCTGTGAGGGTGCTGAGGTGCTTGCACAGGTTGCCCAGGGAAGCTGTGGCTGCTCTATCCCTGGCAGTGTTCAAGGCCAGACTGGATTCGGCTTCGAGCAGCCTGGTCTAGTGGAAGGTATCTCATGGAAGTAGATTATCTCTAAGGTCCCCTCTAACCCAAACCATTCTATGATTCTAAAACTTGATTTTTACTCAGAGCTTTTATTAAGATGGTAACAAAATGCTGCTTGCTTCCACCCTGGCACGCTTTGCCTGCCTTGCATATGCTCAGTACGGGTTTTCTGCGTTCACCTCAGGGAGAAGAAATCCTGTCTCAGGCTTCTGGAGGGAGCGGCTCCGATGAGGAGGACTCTGCAGAAAGCCCTGCTGAGGTACCGCGCTCGGGAGACTCGGTTGTAACTCATTGCACCGCAGAGGCCGCGGGGGGTGAGTGTGCGTCTGACGGCGTTGTTCCCGGTAGGAGCCGAGCGGGAGCAGCACGGACCCCGACGAGGACCGCACAGGGCCGCAGGGCCCGCGCTTTCCGGCGGCGCCCTGACGGCGCGGGCGGAGCCGGAGCAGCGCAGGCGCGAGGCGGGGTTTGCAGTGCGCAGGCGCGGCGGCGGTGGCGGTTGTGTGGCTATGTCGGTGCAGGAGGATCCGGTGCAGCGGGAGATCCACCAGGACTGGGCCAACCGCGAGTACATCGAGGTGATCACCAGCTCCATCAAGAAGATCGCGGACTTCCTCAACTCCTTCGGTGAGGGCGGGGGCCGGCGGCGGGGTGGGGGTGTGTCAGGGCCGTGGGCCCTCTCGCCGTGTCTCACTGCCAGCTCCCCACAGACATGTCGTGCCGGTCCCGGCTGGCCACGCTGAACGAGAAGCTGACGGCGCTGGAGCGCAGGATCGAGTACATCGAGGCCCGGGTATGCGGCGCGGCTGGGCGGGAGGGTCTGCTCGTGCTCTGGGCCGGCCTTTGCTGAAGTGGTTTCCTCTTCCCTCAGGTCACCAAGGGTGAGACGCTGACATAGGACTGGTTGGCCCCGTTCCTGCCCCACCGGAGCACCACCGCCCTGCTCGGGGCCTACCTCTGCCGCCGCCACCACCGCCTCTGCTTGTGTTGCCAATAAACCGCTGTGCTCCTGCCCCTGCCTGCTCTCTGCCTGCCTGCCTGGGGCTGGGCCAGGGATGCCTGGCTCCCTGCCACCATGCTGGATGTCCAGAGTCAGCCCTTTCATCTACCTGACCTATGGGGTTTGGGCCTGCATTCCTCACCACAATGGGGGCTGTGATGGGAGGGAACACGCTGCAGGGCCTGCAGGCCTGGTTCCTGTCAGCTCCATGAAGCACCTGACCAGGCTTTGAGGTGCTCTGTGCTCGTGGTGAGGTCACAGCAGAAAACGTGATCCTGATGGTTTGGAGGGTGTCTCAGCCTTCCTATGTGCATGCTCTCAGGGCTGTGTGGGGGCAGGCTCACCTGGCTTGGTGTACATCACATGCCATAGGGAAATGCCTTCTCTCTCGGGAGGCAAGTGGCAAGTACAAGGAAATCTCTTTTCCTTTCCCACCACTCCTCTGTGTGTTTCAGTTTTTCACTGGGCATCTAGAACCACAGACTTGCAGGCCAGATTTAGGTTGTTGGGAAGTCTATGGAGTTGGTGTCAGTAAAGGTTTTACTTTCCAGCAGGCTTTAAATGTTTTGGTGTTTTCTCCAGTTGATATCACATGGCTGTTCCCCAACATAGGTCCTTCTCTGAGTTCAGTTTGTTCTCTGTAGAATGCTCTGTGTTTTCCATTGACTAAGTGCTCCTGCAGCTTTTTCCCTCAGCGCATGTAGGCAGTTACACTTTGCTGTCAAGTTGGGTTGCACATCCAGGAGGCTTGGCTGCTACTGGTATGTAGTCCCACCAGAAATAAGTACTTTGTACCAACCCTGCAGAACTTAGAGGAGTGGAGCGGAGCAATCATGGATCATTGCCGTTTTTCTTGGGGGTGATACCAAATGGTGAGACTGAATGCTGTCATGCAGGATTGGCAGATAGAGGGAAAGCGCCTCTTTCCTCAGAGGCAGTTGCTATCTGGCCCAGGTGCACAAATAGTATGCCTGTGGTCTGTGCACTGTTCATTCTGGATGTGCTGGAGTGGAGCCGTGAGGTCTCTGTCCTCTTGGAGAACTAGATACTTGTCTGAGAAGGCCCTGAGCAGCTTGGTCTGATTGAAGGTGTTTGTGGGTTTTGGGGTGGTAGAGACTACCAGAGGTCCCAGTCTAGATTATCCTAAGATTCTTAAGCCAAAGGCTGAATGGGAGACAGATATCCCTCGGATGGGGTCTGTACCAGGCTGACCTCTTCACCTGAAATCTGCCTCGTTCCTGATCCTAGCTAGTAGTGTGGTTTGTGTCTCTGATCACTTGCTGGTCCTCTGACAGGCTGTTGTAGCGGTTCTCATTTTTCCCTTTGATGCCAGTGTTTCTTGCAGGAATAGGTGTTGTCATATAGTTGATGTGGCCAAAACAGTTTTGGTGTAGGGCTCTGTCTTCCAGAGGGTACTGCTCCTCCCCAGACGCTTGCTTTGATAGAGCTGGAGCACTGGGATTAGCCTCTCCAGTTCATCTCCCAGCAGGGATACTGGGCAGCTCACTGCAGTTCGGGGTCCTGCCCTTCCCTTTTCAGAGGCTTGGTAGTTCCCTTGGGCTTCACAGGACCAGGCTTCTACTCTGGGTGCTGCTCACTCCAGCCCATTTCTTTGAGGTGGGGAAGCGTCCTGGTGCTTAGACTGATACTGTGGCTTACAGTAGCTGCTCTGTGCAACCTTTTTAGGTGGAGCTTTGATCTCTTTGATTGTTTTAAAGACTGGGGAATTCCGCTTGCCATTTTTTTTTTTTTTGTACTGTTGTGTTTTTCAGAATATGATGTCCCAGGAACTCACATTAAACTTTTCTGGAGTAGATTTGTGTATTCTGCATCAGGAGATTGGTTTACTTGCTGTGTTAGTGTTGCTGTTCTCCCTGCCATGCGTTTAATATAGCAGGAGATGACAGGGTGCTTTTCTTTTGCCCTGGGAGAGCTAGGTGCTTGGACATCCTTGCTGCTATTGTTGGTAGCTGAGATTTTTTCCCAGAGCTCAGGCTCGGGAACAAGCTGGTTTGAAACCTCTTAGGAAGGTGCCAGAATGGTGCAGTTTCATTAGAGCGTGAGCTGTATCTGTAGTTTGAGAAAGGTTTGCACTCTGAAATGGTAGCAGTGGGCTTCTAGTGCTTTCTGCCTTCAGGACAGGCAGCTTGACCTCATGGACTGATCAGAGCAATCCTGCAGTCCTCATTTGAGTAACAGTTTGGGAATGTGTGGCAGTACTGACTTCTGATCTTGGGCAGGAGCTGAGGTGATACTGTATTGGCTATGATACTATTTTTCTGGTGTCAGCACAAGAGTTAGAAGCTTTGTATATATCACAAAGATTGTAATGTCCGATCAAAAGCAGGTATTTTTTTACCAGATTTCACAAATAATCCTAGCTTCTAGTAAATAACCTTTGGGCTCTCTGGGTAGGATTGCTGATAGAGCCTTGGTATTTGGAAACATCTTTAAAACCGAATGTGTCTTCATCCCTTCTGCATTGAGGTGATTGAACCTGGTAATTTAGTGATCAGAGGTGATCTCAAGAGGGGAATGTGTTAGGACACAGCTGAGTTGTCTATGGACTGGAAAGCTTACAGGGATATGGAAAGTTTCAGATTCACTGAGATCTTTTCCAGTTTGCTAGACCAGGAGGATGGAGGTGAGAGGGGACCCCAGGGAACTGGAGGAAAAGGAGAGATGCTGAGTGGGAGCAGGTTTTGTTACAGATTGCTCCTGGAATGCTGGTGATGGATCAGGAGAGTGCTCTCAGACCCTACGCTGATGCCCTATGCTTGCTTCAGGACTTGCAGGCTCAGCCAGGCAGTAGCTAGGAGCAGTTCATTGTTCCTCACTTCACTAGCAGTCAACAGTCCCTTCTTCAGATCCCTGGCACCCCAAGCTTTTTTGGAGCAGGACAAATATATTGTGTAGTAGCAATGGGATTGCACTAATGACATGATTATAAATGTGATGAAACAGACATTATTAAAATTCACCACCTGGAATGTAATAAACTACAGTTTAAACTTACTAGAAACTGGTATGTTTCTGGTCAGGGCTTGGAAAATGTCCCCGTGGTGTTACCTTTAATATCTGCAAAGACCTTGGTGGGAGCTGAGGAAGTGCTTTTTCCTGAGCTCCAAAACTGCGGGCCATTATTGTTTTAGAGGCTGGTCAGGGAAAGAAACAGATCATGGAAAGTGCCAGAGCCAGATCTGCTTTCCTCCTTCTGATCCAGACTGGGTTTGCATTTCAGACAAATGCTTCAAGTATAAGAGAAGCAGAAACACTTGGCAGCAACGGCCTTAATCAGCTGGGGTTTGTGTTCTGGAGGGCTGAGCATCTGGAGGAGATGTGACATTCAGGGTGGTGCTGCCTCCTTCCCCTCTCTGGCCTTTGAGACAGATTGCCATGTACCTGCTGGGTATCTGCATAAAAAAAGCCTTAGCACATTTCCATGAGAAATCTGAGCTGTGAAATGACACTTTTGCTCTGCAGCTCAGTAGTCTGCAAGGCAGACTGTAGACACAGGACAGCTGCTTAACAGCTCTTGAACTCAGCCAAATAATGAAAACTTGTGAGGCTCAAGGAAGTGCAGAGCAGTCTGCTATTAGAGGTGTTAGTACTGACAGTAAGGAGAAACAAAGAGCCATGCTTCTCTGGAGTCTGTCAGTGGGGTCTACAGCATGCACAGATTTCATCTTGTGCATCTTCAGTCTCTATTGCCCCTTTTCAGTAGTGATTAGAAACCGGACGTTTTAAATAAGAAAATTTTACTATAGGAACATAGCTGTAGCGCCACTCACAACATGTCATATTAAAAGCTTCTAATGAATTTAAAGAAAATTAATTTTGACTACAAGTAAAAGTTTAAGGAAACAATAAGAAACAATCAGCCTTACAGGTGAGCACAGTGTTCTGCTTGGTTCTTGGTGGCATTTAGGAGAGATACTAAAAGATCTGTATAGGATAAGAAACTCCTGTTTGTAGCTAAAAAGTAAGGCCTAGTTCTTAAATTTAACAGGCTCTAGCAAAAACATGACTGTATTACTTTGAAATATTAGGATAATAAGTTATTATAGCAGCTAATTCCACAGAAGGGACAGAATGAGAAAAATAATCCCCAAAAGCAGGAAGGTACAACAGGATCCACTCTCCCATACGGTTCTGCGAAAAACTTACATGGTTAAACCATGGCCTTCCTCTCAGCTGAGCCAAAGGCAAAACGGCTGCTCTCCTGATCTCCCAGGGTAAGAGGGTGTTACTCATTCAGTGAGAGTGTGGAGGGTTAGGAGAGTGCACTTAGTACTTGTGGCTTTTCTTTTGTTGTCTCTCAAAGGTGTTCAGAGTTTAACGACAGAAAGGTATCTCTTAACTAGCTGTAGCCTGCAAGATGCAGCTGACAGGGAAGCGTAATCCTCCCTCAGTTACTCTTTGCTGTCTCACAAGAGTTGTTTAAGCAGAATTTACTTAAAGGAAAAAAAAGTAGCAACTAAGCAAACGCACAGAAGGGACTAATTTAAGCAACCCTCTGGATAAAAGCAGGGTAGGGCAAGATGTGTCATGGGAGTGTTTTAATCTGTCGGAAATGCGATGATTAAACAAGCAGTTACTGCTCTGAATATGTACCAGCACTGAGCCCCTCCTACACTCACATAGGAGTATTCCTACATTTCTTATGCAGTCTGCCTGGGTGACAGATCTGCACACGCACTGTTCCCAATTACTGTCAAACAGGGAGCTGCTTTTGTGTCTAAATCTCTTCTGGAAGTGATTTTTCCAGCATGCGTTCACCATTTCACCATTAACCTAACTCTCTCAGAGGGGAGATCTCAACAAAGGGCAAAATAAATGCATGTAATGCGTGATAAAGCAATCATTAATTAGATAATATTCTCCCAGCAAAAGCAGATGGGATGGTATTAGCTGCTTTAAGTGTTAAACATAACATGTAATTAAATATGTCAGGGTAGGTGAGACAAGGCACTTCGATGGGCGCTTGTGGAAAGCCAGTGGAAAAACCCACTTGAAAAACCCCCAATCAATCAAAAAGGAGCACCCAACTGTGAAAGGAAAAACTCAATGCACACCTCCTATCGGGAGTACAGATTGCTTTCTCTGGATCCCAGTCTCTCCAGAAGCATCGGTACATGGAGCTGGGAGGGAGTGTGCACAACCTGCTCTGGCACACTGCGCCAGGGTGAAGCCATTAGCTTGACAAATGCCTCGATGTGACTACAAGTAAGAGAGCTTTTGTACCTGGCAGAGGTTCATGTGGAAATCTGTCTCGGTGCATGGTGAGGCCTGAGAGACCCCTGGTCATAGTGAAGGCAAAAGCTAGGCTGGGGAGGTTTGCTTAGGGAACACTAGTGTTTTCTTTGCCCCAGCTGATGTAGGTATTGAGGTTCCTGTCTGACACTAAGCAGAGCAGCTTGGGTGTGGAAGTGGAGTGTGTCCAGGGGCTGAGGCTGGCCCGAGCAGGGTGGGCCTGGGAGTAAACGGTAAGCTGAGGAGCAGTAAACTGCCCCTCACAACCCCGGTGGCTCCCTTCATTCAGTACAGCCTGCTCCACTTTGTTCTTACCCCAACCACCTGCAAACACAATGAATCATGCTGGACCTGACCCCTGCTGGCAATGTCCAGCTCTTGATGAGTGGTATGAAACCCATCCATCTCCTTACTTCCTGCATAGGCATTACCTGAGCCTGGGGACCCTGGGCAGGAGGGCAGCATGCCATGGCCTCCAGACTGCCATCATGGCATCCCCGTGGACCCAGGCCGCCTTTCAACGGGTGTGCAGTGCTGGAGCAGCTGTGGGCAGGGCTGGGGGTCAGTCCAGGAGGCCACCCAGCTCCTCTGCCCCACACGAGCAGGATCAGCCCTCGGATGC
Source organism: Forpus xanthops (assembly GCA_032466535.1). Lineage (NCBI taxonomy): Eukaryota > Metazoa > Chordata > Aves > Psittaciformes > Psittacidae > Forpus > Forpus xanthops. The sequence continues at coordinate 15,879 of JASSUY010038880.1, forward strand.
TTCAGCAGAGCTTAGGGACACAGGAAGCACTCGGCTCCTCCTGCCATTCCTGGAGTGTGGCTGCTGCTGGGCAGAGGACAATGTGGAGCAGCTGCTGCTCTCCTTGTGAGTCAGGACGGCCACGTGAGGCCCCAGAGCTGGCCCGGACACCTTCCTGCCCGCCTGCTATCACATACCTGCCCCGGGATCCTGAACCGCCACATGGCCCCGGAGGTAATTGGCAGGGAGGGGTTGAGGAGCGTCGTGTGGTTGAGACCGAGGGCGTTTCGGGGTTGTGTCCTGGCTCTTGGTACACGGCTTGGTTGTTGATAACTCCGCAAGGTGTCACAGTGCTTTACAAGGGGTTGTGGTGCTGTGGGTGTGAGCCACAGGGCTGCCCTGTAACCTCTGTGCCTTCTTGATTGGGTTTATCCATCTTAAAAAAAATAATTCTTTTTTTTTGTTGTTGTTTTTTTATAAAATTCTCTTGACAATCCCTGCACTTCATGTGTAGATGAAGACTTGTTTGTCTTTACTCAGACAACAAACATGAGCTCTTCTGGCTTCTGATGAGCTCACTTTCTTCCCTTCAGAGCTTTCCAAGGACTACAGAGAGGAGCACGCAGTGCCTAAGGAGAAATACAAACCAGGTAATTTCAAATGGCGCATGTAAATGCATATGGGAGCGCTGACATTCTATTACCAGCACAGCTGGAAAACAGGCAGCAAAGCAACTCAGCTTGGCAGCAGCATGGCCACCATGTCTGGGCTTGCTGTGAGAGCTGAGGGAGGAAGTGCCAGTGCGTGGCAAGGGGTGGATGGGCTATGACTACTCCCCGCTCGCCCTGTGAGGCTGGTCACACCAAGGTCTTTGAGTTTTGCTGCTTCTCTGTCGCATTTCAGCCGTATTGACCACAGGAAGGCGAGCAGATGAAAAGCAGAGTTCTCTCGCTGGTGACATTGCCCAAGGAGCCTAGAGTAGGAGCGGTTTCACACTGAACTGGTGTGGATCAGTTTTTGTTGTCTTGCTGGAAAAGCTACCAGCTCTCACCATAGCCACAGCCCTCCAGGACATCTGTGGAACCAACTGCTAGGACCTACCCGAGTCTTGCAGGTGTGCTTTGTGAAGTTGGTTTGGTTTGATGAGAGAGAAGGGCAGGGGAGACTTAGTGTTTATGTTTAAAGTAAAATTTAGCAAGATTTGTTGTCATCATGTATCTTAAAATGAAAGGTGAAACTAGTTCCAAAGGAAAAGGTTTAGGATTATCTGGGTTTTGTCTTGAAGCAAAACAATTTTATTTCACTTTCTTTGTATTTGTTGCTATCCCATTGCGCAGTTTCACTCAGATATATATCAGCAGCTAAGCAAAAAGTTGTTGTGTACAGCGGTTATTAACCTCACTTTCCAAATAACTAGGAGAAGTCCGATTGCACACAAATTTTATTCTGGCATGTTAAATAGACCTCACTGCAAGTAAGTTCTCATTTACTGTGGGGGAAAGCAAGATGATGTATGTTGTTCATGGCATTCCTCAGTGAGCTCATGGTGAGGCTGGAATACCAGTCTATCATCATCCTTCTCTCATTATGAACTATAATCAACTAAATCACTTAAAAAACATACAATAATTAAGTGCCTGTGTTTATCCTTTGTTTAGATCTGATTGTCTTTGCAGAAGAGCCACAGGGGAATTAATTGTCCATAGTCTATCAGAAATTAGGTACCCAACTTCCTTATTTACGTAAACCTTGGTGGCTGGGCTTTGCTATGCTGGAGGCACAGAAAGGGAGATGGGAGCAGATGCTGATTGCTTCTCTTGTGGCAACCAGGACTTACTATAATGAGGTGCCTAAGTGCATTAGGCAAATGTGCTTCTGCTGCTGGTACAGCTGAGCAATCTGGTCTTAAGGTAAATTAGTCTGAGAGCAAATGACGTTGACAGTGTCTCCTCTGCCTTCAGCATTGAATCTGCTCTTTGTGTGTGGTGGGACAGATCTGCTTGTGACTACCTGCTCACTTTGTCTTTGGGATTATGCAAAGCCAGCATAAGGCAGCTGCCTCAACCAGTTCATGTTGCAGGAATAGCAGCATGCATCAAATGTGCCCTTGGAAGTGGCCTTCACTAGGTATTAGGAGTACCAAAGAGAAACCTCCTGAATTTCACTCAACAGTAAAATATGTGGATGTTTATAAATGTTTTTTATGAAAGGCAATTCATCACTTAAAAAAGAAATTTTTATATTTAAAGTAATTTTTGCCCCTTTAGGCCTAGTGTTTCAACCATGCATTCCAAAGTGTGGCCTAAAGGGTATAGCTTACAATGTTGTTGCAAGGTATGAGTAAATAGGAAGACAAGAAAGATACTGAGAAAGGCTGAAAACCATAGCTAGGGATACACAGCTACACAGAAATGACACTCTTTATTGTGCTGCCAGGAATGAGTTTATCCAGGGTGTGGTATGTTGGGTTCCTGTGTTTCAACATCGGCTGTTGCTTACAAGGGTAGAGAGGCAGATGCATTTCCTGCATTCCCTACTGGGTGCTCACAGTCTCACATTGCCAGCCTTTGTCACACAGTGCTGCTGTCACAGCTGCAGCAGCAAAGGCTGTGAGTCAGGCAGGACTTGTGGGACAGGTAAAAAATTCTATTAAACTAATTGATAGAGTTCAAAGCTTGTTTGTCCAAAAACTTCCCAGTCTTGCCATGTATTGTGTCAAGTGGTTAAATACAAGGTATTATCTGCTATTGAGGTGTCTTACATAGAGTTGCTATCAGGAACAATTTAATTAAGATATTAAATTGTTCTTTTCTCACAATAGACCCAGGAAGGCAGGTAAGCAGTTTTTTGGGGCTCAGTCTTTAAAAGAGGACAAGGGTTGTGTAACTTTCCCGGAACCAAACAGCAAACCAGGGGCTAAAAAGAGTTTCAAACTAAGGACCTTATCACTTGAAGAGCTCTTTTGCAGGCTAGGAAAGGAGAAAGACCCTGGAAAAAACAATATACCAGGAATATGTGTGGCCTCGACCCTCATTCCAAAGGAAGGGTGGGTTTTGCAGCTATTTTGGAGTCTCTGTGTTTAATTTCTTTTATCTGAGAACTGATATGCTAAGAAATTGTTCTGTTTCCAGAATGAAGATAGGCTTGCTTGTGGGTTACACTGTCCTTCTGAAGGTATTCTCTGCGCCTGGTTTGCGTTTTGTATTAGAATATTTTTCTGACTGATGTGATGGGGCTTTAGAGAACTGAAACTGCCTGTTGGAAAAGAAGCAGTTCTCCATCTGGAAAGTTTAAAGGAAGTACTTAGGTATCAAACTGCTTTATTGGAAGTGTTTTGTTGAATGGACTCAAAAGTCGTATTGTAAAAAATGTGTGGGCATATAAACGGTTTTACTATTGCGCCCTGCATAGTGGAAACTACTTCAGGCTCCCCAAGAATTTTTGCATCTCTTAGTACAATAGTATCTTAGTTGAGATGATGCATGAGAGGGGATGCAGTCAGAGCGGGATACTGGACCATGGTGGGCAGAGGCAACTGTTCAGAACCACAAAGTGCATCATCAGAAGAAAACAGCCTCAACCCAAAATTTCTGGGGTGAGTTTAGCACAAAAGGAAATACTGAATTTTGGGGATGTCAGAAAGCTTTTTTCTGTGAAAATACCAGTGGAAAATCTGAGATTGACACGATTTTGTAATTCATAAGTCAAAAGTTAGTGGAAATTTTCTTTCCATGACAGTTTGGGAAGAGCAGATGTTGAAGTGCCAAAGTCTTCTGAGTGCCAGGTTTTTTAAATCTTGCAGGGCCTTCTGATGAACCATTTTCACTATCTTCCCTAATCAGTGCATTGTAAGTATAAGGATGTAAGAGGCACAGAATAAACATTGCTTTGTGAATGGAACGGGCCTGTTACTCACATCTGTTGTAAGTAGTTAATTAGATATCTTGGTAATTGTAAAGAAAAACAACATGAATGATAATTTCTTTTCATTTTACTCATGATGATTGGACATTTGTTCTTCCTTAGTAACCAAAGGCCAGCTCAGCAAGACTCACTCAGAGGTGTCCCTGTAAGGTAAATGAATCATGATGTGAAACTCCCATTGCAACAGAGAAGGGATTTCAGACCTGAAGTACCTAGAGATAGATACCACGTTTGCAGAAAATCGAATCTAACTCAGAAAACCAGAGGTCTGTGTCTAATATGCTTTTTTTTTTCTCTTTTGAACAGGCACAGCAATGGAGAACTCGAGTGTCCTACTCCCAGACCTTACTGAAGAGCAGCAAGGTAAGTGTAGTGGACAAAGATCAAAGCTTTGGCTCATTCCCACTACACAGCAGTGGTTATGAGTCAAAGAATCTTATTCCTTCTGAAAACACGCTTCATCCATCTCCATGCTTGTAAAGAGACCAGCAGTCAGTTCCCAGCTCTTCCACAAGCTTCTCCTCAGGCCTTGGGTGTGTGCTGGTGGGAATTCAGATGAGTGAAGATTATATTGTGCAGTAAATGTCTAATGAGCTGTCTCAATAACCTGGTATCCAGCTCTTTCTGCCTGGCTGTAAAGCAGCATGATCAGAATAAATATCCATTAAATAGCCAGGAATACTTCCCCTGCTTCTCTGAGACAAAGGCATCAGTAATTTGTATAGGCTGTTGACATTTTTCTACTGATTTCTGCCAAACTGAGTTGCTTTATACAACATAGCTCTGCTGTTTCCTCTACACTTGTGTGCTGATGCTGCACAGTGTGTTGAGTCTGATCTCTGTCACCATATCTGTGCTGAGCATGGTAAGAACACTGCCCTGCAACCCACCTCTATTGCTACTCAGTGATTTGCTTGTTTTCCCTCCCAGACATTTTTCAGAGGGCTTTTACTGCTGATGCCGGTTACTTGCAGGATCATGAGAAAACAAACCAGTCCTTCTGGGAATCACTTGTAAAATGTTTAGCCGCTATCGACCCACCTGTCCTGAGTACTGAAGACAAGAATGTAAGTTACTAAAGACACATGCATCCTTTGAAAAACATTGTTATACAGATGCTTCTGTCATTTGGAGAGAGAAAACATGCAATCTAATTAGCTGATATGCTAAAATGTATCTAAAATATGGAAGTGCTGTAAAAGGGCACTTAGATAAATGAGACTCAGGTCCCTAGTTTTTCCATCATTGTTCTCCATATGCAAAAATAACTGCCTTTGTGTAAACTCCTCAGGATCTGTCCAGCTCAGTTTTCAGGGCAGGACCGTTGTTAGTGACATTTTTGCTGTAAGGTACTGCAGAGATTCCATGTCCATTTTTACACCCTGTACTTCTCTAGCTCTTTAGACAGTTAAGTGTTGTACTCAGTGTTTTTTTTCAAGTTGACTGCTCAGCTCTGGGTTGGTGAATGGAGTTTACGTTCTCTTCCCATCTTTGGCACTACTCTGTCCCTGATTTCCCTGTTGTGTGTAGTAGGATCAGGGGATTACCTTTCCCGCAGATGGGGCAGGATACAATCATTTATATAGCAGGGCATGTTTTTACAATTTATGTTTTGTTGGTAGGACTATCTGCTTACTTTTCTTTCAGCTCCTCAACAACTGCAATGTCCCTCCTGCAGGCTGTGCAGCCTGCCTGAGAGCCATAGAAGAGGAAGGAGTGAGGGCCATGACTGTTCTTTACCTCTTGCTGAAGACAAGGAATCCATCTGCATACGGGCAGCTGCCCAGCTCTAAGGGAAAGGGTAAGTCCCACCCAGCTGTGCATCAGCGATTTGGTCAAAATTACTGCAGTAGCAGTGGGACTTGACATCAGTTTGAAAATACTTGGAAATGATTAGATATTTTAGCTGTTAATTAATAAAGTACTGCTTAGAAAAGTCAGGCATGGTGATAATGGGAACCAGAGACAGTATTTTACTTTAGTTTGATTTCACTTCTTCCCAGGGAAAAAATCCCCATGTATTTAGGGAGAGGATATCCGGGCATAGTGATGCCAAAGAAATTTCTGTGACTCAAGGTTATGTCCTGGTTTTTCTTGTCTAACTGGATTCATGACACCCAGGACACTTCTTTTCGCAGACTGTTATCCAGCCAGCCTGGACCTCCCTGAGCTCTCACAGTGGTGAGAAGTCCAAGCTGAGAAACTGAAAATATTATTGCAAGTGACTGTAGGAACACATGTAATGGATAGAGGATAGAGCCATGCAGGATGCTAAACCTGGCAGCAAGGGTCGAATAGACTTCACTGCATTTTCTCATGCTTGGGTGCGCAGTAAGAAACTAAGTGCAGTTCCACAGGGTCCATAAAATAATTAATTGTCTGTCTTTTAGAGATTACAAAGCCACGCTCATTAAGATGACCCTGAATTTAATTGGATACCCTTAAGGAGATTCTGCTCCGATTTTTGCCTTGGTCAGACCATGTTCATGAAGGGGAGGTTTCTCTTCCCAGGGGTTTGGTCGGGCTGGCTTTGAGTGCTCTGCTCTTTTGCCACAAGAGGGTGCTGGCACTGCGGCATGAGCACAAGGTGTCTTGCAGAAGTCAGGGATGAAGGAAGAAGTAGGCCAGGAAAGCATAAGCAGCTATTCTCCAACTAAAGCATCTTTCAGCTGCAGCTGCTGTTGTTTCAGAGAATGGGAATTTTCATAGAGGTAGCATTATGAGTAAATTAAGGGCCAGAATATGAAACTTCAGGCATTTCCCACACTCTGTTTGGGAAGTCTGAGCAGTAGTGTGTATGATGCTTTAATCTGTAATGCTTTGTACTTGCTCCTTGTGTGCAAAAACCATGGCTGAAATAAAACAAAGAGTCTGATTTTCCAACAGACAGCTTTTAATTCAATCATTGTGAAATCTGTCATTGTAAAAGACAGTAAATGTGAACAGTTGTTTCTAATAACTTTTTCTCTATTTATAAAACAGATGAAAAACTGAAATTCCTGAACAGATTAGAAAAGAATCTTGTGCATTCACAAGGGGATAAAAAGGCTGAAAACTCATCCCAGGAGTCCACGAATGAAGATACACAAGGTAAAGAGGATTTGCTTTATTTTTCACTGAGACATAATTTAAGCATGTTCGATGAGAGATTCACATCAGACTTGCAGCAGTTCCGTAGCAATTCTGCAGAACTCTGGAAAAATAGTGAGAAATTGTGCAAAAGAGAGAACAGAGAAAATAATCAGCATGTCCAGATTCATTATCACTAAATAGTGGCTGCCTCCTGCTCTTGTGGAAGTTGGAGGTTTCAGAAACACAGAATTCCACTCCAAGATTTCTTCCCAAATAAAAAGAAGTCCCAAATTCTATGACCTTCAGTCCAACTGAAGCCTGTGTTACAGGGGGAGGCTAAGAACAGTCAGTGGGCTGTGGGAACTGCCAGTGCCATGGTACTTTCATAAGCAGTGCTGATGTTCCTGTGTCAAATAAGAACTTTCTCACTACACCCCTTTATACAAATTATTCCAGCTAAAGATTTTGCTGGTTTTCTATTCAGCCAGCTTGGCGGAGAGCTGTGAGGCAAAAGCACCTGACAATGATTCTTGCATTTCAAAGCCTTGATTTTTACCTACATATCCTACACCTATTATTGTATTATGAGCAAACAGCTATAGTGCTGGTCTTTCTGATAGTGCTGGCACATTTTTCTTTAACCTGATGAAAAATCACTTTGTCTATCCAGACAGTGATGGGGAAGATTTAGGAAGACAGAAGACTGAAGGCCAATTACTTGGAGGTAGGACAAAGTCACAACAATATTGTTTTTACTAAAGGTAACCAATATAAACAAGAAAAAATGGATAATTTCTGGCATTCTTTGTGGTTTGAACAAAGGTATATTGGCCTGTACAATAGGAAAATGACCAGTCAGAATGTGGCTGTAGGAAAGGCATTTCCTGCAAGATGAAGCTCAAGTCATACCTATGCTTACCTATGCTCTGTACTTAGAGCTTAACCAGGAGGACAGCAAAATCTGCTTTGGTGGAAGAAGTCCTGCTGCATGGATCTGCACCACTGCCATTGAAATGTAGCAAAAGAGCTTTGAAAATACCTGTCACAGCTACTGCTTACAGGGGCTGCAGTCAGCCCTGAGCACTAACCAGAGATCAGCAAGAACCACACCTTGGATCTCCTTCCCAAGGCTTTTCCTTTCCTCCCAAAGGAAAAATGGAAAATAAGTACTATGTGGATGAAGAAAATGTACTGTGTCAACACATAGAAATAGCTGTCAGCTTATGGTATAGAAACACAGATGTAAAACAATTAAAGCTTTAATCTCTTCATGTCTTAATGTCTTAATCTCAGCTCAGATGTAAGGCTGGCTCATTTGAACTGATATTAGGAGATCTAATTTTTCTCACCGGAGTCTGATTCTACCTGACTCCAGATATTGAGATGGAATGTGGTGGGTTAATAATCCATTTATGTTACCTGCTTTCATACTGCATAACCCACAGCTAAGCTGCCCTCTCTATGGCTGGAGTTGGGATGTGCCTTGTCAATTTTACACAACCATGTTGATTTCAGTAGAGGTGCATGGGTTAGGACTGGTGGCAAATTATGTGTATTCATCATGGTCATTAATCTGTATCATCTATGTGTAATATTTTAGGTGTACCATCAGAGGTCGTTCCCTACACATATTCAGGTAAACATTTCCAGATAACATTACCCTTCTGAAAGGAAGACTCATAACGGTAGTTTCTGCTATGCTTATATATTAAAAAACACCCATCCAGTTTGGTTCTAGCTTCAGTTCTAGCAGCTGAACATGGAGCCCATCAATCTCGTACTGCCCAGCTGTTTCACTTTGATTAGTCAGTTTTATTGTTGTCTATTCTTGGTCTCTTTTAACTTCCCTAATTTCCTGGCACATTGAAGTAATGTTTTGTCTATACTGAGTCACCGAATATGCAAATACTGTCTGTGCTTGCTAGTGCTGATAATGATGGGAAACAAGGTATCTGTACTTTACCATCAGAAATAATGAAACTATGTTGCTTTTCAGACATTATCAGAAGAGAAGATTCAGGTGCAGATGGTAAGTACAAACAAGCAGAAGCATTTTTTTTGTGGATGCTGTCTTTCAGAACTAAGTTTTGATTAGTGATGATCGCTATACTAGCTCCTTGATACCCAGGTATTTCCTTATCAAAAGGTGGAAATTTGAAAATAGTTATTAAAATGTACTAACAGAAGAAATACTGTGCAAGTCATCCCATGACACAAAGGTGCAGTGAGACTACTGCATTTAGGAGGCAGAGTAATGCAGAACAGGCACTCACTGAGCATGAATTGGTGTTCTGATAAATTCTGCTTCTGTGGATCATTCATACAAGTGCATAGAGGAATATTTGTGAGTCAGGCTAGTGCAGCACTGTGTTAGCATGAATAACCAAAATAACTGAATTTGTTCCCAAGCCAGAACTTGATCAATCAAGAATGCTGAAATAATCAAGAATTTAAAAATACAACTCCAGTATCAGGCGACCCAAACCAGAATTTTTTGGCAAAGTTGAGTTGCTTCATGGTGTAAAAGCACAGCAGTAAGAGCCTATAGCTCATTGGAATGCATTTCCAGTACTTGGCTATTGCATCTTCAGGGAAAATTAAGTTCACTGCCAGGCAGCGGTTGCCTGGATGCACAGACCAGTGTAAGTGAAATCAGCACCTGGAACTAGTGATGAATCAACTCCCAAAGGCTGACACACAGCAGCTTGCCCAGGGCTCTTCTGCAAGCAACGAACAGAAAAAGCAAAAAGCCTTCTATTCTGCACACGTCGTTGGAGATCTGGTAAAACATTGAGCTTGTGGTGACAATACACAATTTGGCAACTGCACACAACTGGCATTGAGCAAAACACTATTTAAGCCTCCAAAAATATCTTGCTTGTTACATTATTCTTTCTGTGTATCAGAAAGCTAGCTAAGGGGAGTAATTGCCAGCTACAGTTCTTAATTTGGGAGGTAAAGAAATATTTCAGCATCAGGCATAAGTAGACTGATGGTTCTTATATGCTTGGTAATGAAGATGGTTGTATTATGGTGGCTGTGGCTGTGCAAAGTTCCCAAGAATCAAGACTGAAACTTCCTTGTACTACTGCTTTACTCCCACTAATTCTGAAACTACCAGTTGTCTCAGACTAGATAGAAGAGACTCAGAATGCCTTGAAATAATTCTGTATTGTTAATGCAACCATCTGATTATGCCTTTTTAAAGACAACCACCTGCCTTTTGGGGTGATTTAAAAATTACTAATTTGACCTGAAAGATCAGATCTTTCCTTTGAACAGTTTTATATCTATTCTGTTCTGAGAATCAATTTCAAATGGAAGGAAAGCAATATTAAAATTCCTTAATTTCAGAATTCCATGGTGATAAGACATTCCTTTTTTGTAGCATATGACGAGAACACTTGCCTCCCTCAGTGGTCAGTTCGATGGATGGGCATACGGAAGGATGGTAATCTTTTTTAATCTGTTTCTTTCAATTCAGTTGATGTCAACCCTGTTAAACCTTAGTCCTTGAATAAGATCTCTGGTTCAAAAAGCCCTCTGTATTTTTTACATGAGTACTTTGTTGAAATGCCTCAAGGCTTCTTGATGAAAACCATCACAGCTTCTCACAACACATGCATGGATGTTTTGTAACAATCTGATGTATGACATCTTGTGGAAATAGACTGTATTAACTAAGCCATAGATAGGTTCTATCTTAAGGTGTATTTGTAAGGGCCATGCTGGCTTTTGTGACCTAATTTTTCCCTCTATTTCAGATGAATTCTTTCATTTTGTAATTCTTTGCTTTGCAATTGGAGCTTTACTAATTTGCTACTACTACTACGAAGGTAAGGCAAGACTTCAACAGAAGGATAAATTGTTGGACACTGGAAAAGTGATCAAAGTCAAACCTTTAGTTTATTGCCTTAGATTGGACTATTTCTCTTGGAACTGGTTTAGTCACCTTTGCTTCCTTGGAAACAACTGGGATCTACTTTGGTCTAGGTAAGTGTATCCACAGCAGCTAACTCTGTATCTGCACTAAAGGTACAAGATCACAGTCATTGAACAATGCAAATCTATAGAAACAGCTGATGCTGTGATGCTGCACATCATCCTGGACTGATCCTGTAACATCTCATCCATCATTCCAGTGAGGCTAGAGACAAACATGCCTTAGCGACAATGAAGGGAAAGGTTGACTCATTTTTTGTTCCCAATGACCCTGAGTCAACTCAGCATTCAGCCATTGCTGCAGGAAAAGTTGCCATGACAATAGACAATTTTAGTAGCAGGGCAGCCTTCCCAGATACGCTCTGTAAGGTGCTGCACACTCAGGCTGCCATTCACCCCATGGCACTGAGGCAGCTGAACTGGGATGGTGGCAGTTGCTCAAAATACTATTAAAAATACAGGCATTCTCAGCAACCCCATGGGATGTAGCAAAAAAGACGCAACTAGCAGCAAGTCACAGCTTCCCAACTGAGAACAGGAGTCACTGGTACATTTTTGGTAGTTTATGGCTGGTTCTCAGAAATCAGCCTGGTCACAACTTTGTTATCAATGGTATTGCAAACATGCTTGTTAAAATACGGATCTTGGGTTCATTGATACTGGCAAATGCCAGTCTTTGGTTTTGTCATTTTTCTATGGTTTATGTTGCTAGCTGGCTCACCTTGACAAAATGTGTTTGTTTCCGCCATTAGTGTACCGAATTCGGAGCGTACTTAACAGCTTTCTTCCTCTGATTGACAAATTCAGGCCAAGAGGTAACTATGAACTGTTACTGACTGCATGCATAGCCTTTGGATCTTTCTGGGTGTTTCAATTTTAGTAAAGCCTTAAGATGAACTTCCCTAAATTAAAGTTGCCCATCTTCCTAATTAAAAATAAAGAAAAATAAAAAGAAAACAATTCACTGCAGTTCATTACAGCTGCGTGGGGTTGAAAACGAGTTATTCTTGACACTTCTTTTGGCAGAACATTTCCACATTTTTAATACTGTGCCTCGTATGGGATAGAAACTATTTCCTGACAATGCCTGAGTAAGAATATCTCAATTAAAAGCAGAAGGAGTGGGAGTAGATTTCTTTTGGTGGTCTTCAGACATATTCCAGGCTCGTATTTGTCTGTGTTCATGAACACAGAATATGAAGAATGCTGAACAACTATATAGATATGTGACAATTTGCAAACAATAGTCCTGACGTTCATCTTTTCCTTCATCATGCAGGTGTGTTGAAGGCTGACTAGGAGTATTTCAGGAGAGTCCCACAGAACCCTGCTGTCCGACTTTCTAGTATTAAAAGAGCTGCTTTATGAGGTGAAGACAGAATCCTAATGACTAATATGAAATAATGAAATGTTAAACCATAAAAAGACAACATTCCCTCCACACAAAAATAAAGCTGAAACTTCAATACAGGGTCCTACTCTTTCTGAAGCGATTCATGGCTCAGCAGAGCTGATAGACAATCTGGATGTAGGTTTATATTAATTGCATTAAATATAAACACATTCTCCTTCCCTCCTCCATGCAACCATGTTAATCTGCCTGTGGTGTATCAAAATCAACACAATGACCACTATTATCCTTCCCTGTTTCTGGATGTTTTAGTAGGAATCTTGGCACCCACAGAGTCGCCTCCTCTTCACCCTGTCTGATGCCACAGTCCAGGCACGCATCAATCACTTGCTTACACAACTGAGCTCCAACAGTGCAACAGCACCGAAGCAGATTAATTTATTGTGGCAGAAGTCAATATGTAGGGCGTGTAATGATTTCACCCTGTGAAAGCTGAGATGTAACATGCAGTGACAATAACGCAGTAATGAGATTATTAAGAGCAGCAAATTTAATCTCTCTTTCTGAGGGGAAAAATAAAGTGCTTTATTTAGCTCATTCCCCAACATTTTTCTTTGAGTAAAAGACAGTGCAACTTTAACATCCCTTTCATTTTACAGAGCCATGTTACACATTATGTATGTAGGGCTAATGCAGTTATACCCATAGAAAAACAAAGGCATCAAGTCATACAGACAGAGCCATAAAACATGGAACTGTAAGGAAATGCAGACCTAAAAGCCATTAAACCCAAACAACCCAGAGTTTTAGAGAAGCGATTTCAAGCCTTGCTTAGAAAATTAAAGCACTTACTAATTTTCAGTTGCACTTAATTCTGAACACCAGTGTGGATTGTTCTTGTTCACTGCAGTTCCATTTGCAAATCCAGAAATTATTGCAGTTGTAAGCAGGCCTATACCCACAGGGCCCAGCAGACACCTAGCATGGTAGGGGTTAACCCAAGTAAGGATGAATACAATTTATTTGTAATATTTCTATTCTCATTTACATGTCTGTAGAAATTGTGTCATACCAAAGTACTACATCTTCTGTGTTGTCAGTCTGCAGATAGTCTTTCTCAGGCCATATGGTAGCGTTTATGTCAAATGGCTTTTGGGTGAACTGAAAGCCTGCTCTGATGAAAATCAGAGTTTCATCTGTTATGCAACATCTTTCTGAAAAGTAATTTGTGGAATAGTCAGGAAGAGAAATACTAAATATATTTTTCAAATTTGTTTTTTGACTGCAAATAGCAGTCAACAAAATTAGGGGTTTTATTTTTTTCATAAACAAGCTGCTTAAGGGTAAAAGAAAACATTTAAAACTAGCAAAATATTTCAAACTTGTCCAGTGGAACCCATTACATGAGATGAACTCTCCCAACTGAGAGCAGCTCACATAAGAATTGACAGCTCTAAAGAAAAGATCAACTTACACATTCATTTGCATCTCCAGGTATCTGGGAGTTTCCTGTTCTCTCAGCTCCTTCCCCAGTCCATCTCAGCAGTTTAAACATCCTGTCTCTTGCCTAGCGACAACACTCTTATTGTGGACTCATGCATCACTCTTACTGCAACACTGGCCAAGCACTCAGAAATACAAGTTGTTCAGAAGACTTTTCACCCCCTTAAATGAGGTCATGCACACTGAGCCTCTGTTCTCCGGGTCCAGCAGATCCTTGCCATGCCCCTGACTCATCATTCAGCCCCACAGCTCCACTAAGCTTCCCCATTCCCCTGGTACCTCTCCCCCTCTTTGACATAACCCGGCATGTATGGTATTTCCTCCTCACCTTTGGCTTTACATGGCAAGGGCAAAACAGGAGGAGCTGAAGCAAAGTCACAAGCTCCATTCCTCCTGCAATCATGTTCCTGCTTTTCAGTATCCAGTGTAACACCCTCTCCAGAACCCCCTTCAAGATGAGTTTAATCTTCAGCAGTAAGCTGCACCAAACCCAAAGGAGTTACTCAGTTCACTCTAGGCTGCAGTGCCCAACACCTATTTCCCTGCTGAAGAACAGCCCACTCAGACCTTCAGCAAACACCCAACTGCTCCAGTGCCAAAGCTCACAGCAGGGAAGGATAGTTGCAAAGCAGAAAACGCTCACAGCAAGCAAGTGAAGGGCTGCTGCCTACACATTATTAAACAACCTGAAGGTTTTCCAATGACTGTTATCCCAACTACAAAAAACCCTGCAGGCAAAAAAAAGAGATTAAAAGGCAGAAGGTTTTTTTTTAGCTGGTATTTTTATTAGAACTCTACATAAAGCACCTTTGCCTGCCTTCAGCTTACAGTACTTCTCTGAACACTGTTCTTCTGTAACTGCACAAAATGCTTCAAACTACTCCGCATTTCTCGATTTGGACACTGCCACCTTAACAGCTTGCACAATGGCATCTTTATCAATGCCAAACATCTTCAGGAGATCAGCTGACTTCCCGCTGCGTGGTACATGAGATACAGCCAAGCGGGTGACTGTGATCCCAGGCTCACCCACCACTACAGCACACACTGCTTCTCCAATGCCACCTATGGAAAAAAGAAGTTAAACACGACATGTATTGGCATGTTTCCACAGGCAACACACAGATTGCATGTATATCTGATCCACAGGTCCATGCAGGCTAAATCCTCAATTCACAAGCTTACGAGAAACATCAATCACAATATATGTATGAGTTGCCTATTTCTGAAATGAAGACAGTTCCCTATTTCCAAGGCATTCTGAGGACAAGCAGCCTGCCATTTCTGAAGTACTTGCAAATTGGCAGTGAGAGAAATATACCTCCAAAGGGCACAGAGCTGTCAGGAACCGCTCACCACTTCAGCATCAGCTACAGAGGGCCAGGTTTAAAATATATTTAGACTGAGGAGTATTTACAAGTGTACTTAATGTGCTGAACGGCTGAACTCCCACCAATCTCTATGGCATTTAAGAGCTCTGTCTTTTCAGAACTCCTGTACATGCCGCTAGGCACCTCTGTGAGTTATGAAACACATTCACAGCCTTTGCTTAGAGCTCAGCTCAGATCAAATCACCGCCAGGGATTTATAGACTGAATCATAATCATACAAAGGATGTATTGGGGAACTGTGTGGCAGCACAAAAGACACTGGAAGCAGGAGTATGAGGGGAGAAGAAAGCACAGGACTAGTGTCAAGAGCATGTGCTCTTGTGACCTGGTAGGAGAGATAGACCCTATCTGAAGTGTAAGACTGGCATATCAGGCTTTTCACAGCTCCAGACATAGTGTGATTTAAACCAAACAGCCTCCAGCAAGAGGCACCTCCACAGATGTGGCTGGTAAGATCAACCTGATGTGGGCATGCAACACGCTCAGGCTTGTGAGGTGCGTACACCTCACCTTCCTTGGTTGCATCACACAGAGAGCCATCCTGCAATAATTTGTATGTTCCCCACCTCAGAGTGTGATGATTTTGATATCCTGCAAATCTACAGTAAAGTATTTGTCCACAGCTGTAAGATAAGCTAGAAAAGAATGAGGCTCAGTGATGCTATTATCATCCATACACTGGAATGAAAGTACAGTGTAACCAGTACTTACAGCAACACCAGCTCACTTCACATACCTGGCAAGAGTGATGCTCACCTTAAATTACAATAGTATTCTAATAATTATATCTACTAATTTCTATTAGTAGATATCACAAATACCTACTAATGCCATAGTTCACAGCTGCCCCTCTGCTAATTTCTCCATCTCCCCCAAGAAGATCAAGCCTCGTGTGATTCACAACCGCTGCTCTTTGCACACAGTCTCATCTTCACGGGACATGTTTGCACAGGCAAGCCTTTGAAAACCTGTGTCAGCGAGACATGTCAGAGAGCAAGCGGCAGCAGATTAACCAACTTAACTCCATCTGCCAGCTGATCACGAGTGGTGCTCCCCAGGGCTCAGTACTGGGGCCAGTTCTGTTTAATAACTTCTTTATCAATGGTCTGGATGAGGGGATAGAGGGCACCTTCAATATGTTTGCAGATGATACCAAGTTGGGTGGGAGTGTTGGTCTGCTGGAGGGTAGGAAGGATCTGCAGAGGGATCTGGGCAGGCTAGGTCAATGGAGGCCAATTCTATGAGGTTCACTCTAGAATTTGTCCCAGAGTGACAGTGGAAACTGCCAAATCATCTGATTTCAAGCAGCCTGGAATTGCCCTTTTGGATACAGGGAAAACTTAAAAAGCCTGCATAGCAATGGTCTCCCTAACAACTTAAACTCCAGCAACTACAGCGGCTGTAAAATCTATTCTGAGAACATTCCATGCAGAATCACTGTACCACAGCAGGAACTTACAATTTCAGTGAACACAAATGAATCAAGACTTCACTTGAACCAAGCACATGGAAGGGCACACAAGTTGATCAGAAAGGAGCCCTGATTAACCCATTATATCTGAGGGAACTTCCAATCCTCAGTGTCATCTTATAATAATTTAGAGTAATAAGAAAGACTAAAATCTCTCTTCTGCTTCAACTGAATGACAGCATCAGGTCCTATACTTCTCTCTCAGGTCAGAAGCTGTGAAGTTCCAACCCCTGCAGAATAACTGTGTGGACTGTGACCTCCTGGACCCAGCATACCTTCATGGTAATGGTCCTCAACAGTGATGATTCTGCCCTTGGTTGCTCTTGCACTTTCCAGTATTGTCTTCTTATCCAGGGGCTTTATAGTGAAGGGATCAATCACACGGATGAAGATTTTTTCTGCAGAAATAGACCAAAATGAATTTCAAAGTGAATTTTGGAGAACACAAGACAGATAATGCAAGCAGTTCAGGCAGCCCGTGCAATCTTTCAGAGCCATTATGAAACCTGCCTACATGAACAGGTACCTCAGGTATCTGTACCAATGGCTTGTCTATCACTGAACCCAACCAACCCCAGCTTTTATGTATTATTTCTTCATGCACCTGGTGAGATAGTATTATCTGTCCATGCCACAGACAGGACTCTTGAGGCAGAAGAGCCTTGGATAAGTGACTCCAGGTCACCAGGAGTGCCTGTCAGCTGCACAGCAATCTAACTGGCCTTGCCACAGGTAAGAGCAGAATCCAGTCACCAGGAAATCCTTCTTATTCAGACTGTCAACAATTTTTTTCCCCAGATCTTCTTTCTACCTTTAACTTCATTGTCAATGCAAGCAGAATTTCCCCTGCTTCTTCAGTCTTTATGCATTCCAAACCCTTCATTGCAGCTGCCCACATGTCAGGTATGCCCGTCAGAACTGCTCCAGGCTTGATCATGGCACCCTTATTGTTGCCAAGAAACCCAGAATTTCTCCTGTCATCACAAGGCAGGCCCAGATTGCTCGTTAAAGCTATATACAAATGGTTGTTGTTTATAAGGAATGCAAGTTACATGAGGTTTTGTCTGGTCTTGGCTGGCTGAACACTAAGTCAACTCTTATACATGAAGAAGCCCTATATTATGCTGACAGTTTTGTGATGGAAGACTGTAGTGGCCAATATATTTAAAGTATTAGACTCTGCCTCTCTGCTAAGAGGTTTTCTCTCCATAGTTCACACTTTGAGATCAGCAGAGCATCAAAGCATGGTAAATGCAAAAAAATAACAATAGCTCTAAAAATACTACTTTTAAAATATCCTAATCCTGATGGCTTTGGTTGGTACAGCATACAGAACTACCCATAAGCCACAGGCAGCGTTAATTGTATTATCTCTTACTATTGGTAATCTCCTCCTGGGCACAGGCTACTGACTCACAGATGAATTTCTGATGGTTTCTTTCTCTTCTTATTTTATTGAAGGATATTTGTGTTTGCTGCGAGATGTCAGTGCATTTGAGCACTATCACAGAATTGCCTCCCACACTAGTTAACAGTCAATACATTCAATCAAAAAACCCAAGTTAGCAGTCATCCATATACACACAAAGGCACTGTATATCAACAGCATTGTGTAAGGGCTCACACAGCAGCTGTGGCTCAGCTGACAAGCTGTGTTTTGTTAACTGGCCCCATCCTGATTTCGTTCTACTGGGCTGGTATCTTATTCTGCCCAGACAACATGCCAGGGAAGGATCACCCCTGCTTCTCACACGCTTCCTTTGAAATTCTGCCTGCAGGACACTTTTAGGTGGATTAGCAATTCTAAGGAGACTTTGATCCGATAAATTTGGTAATTTTCATGGCTACCAATGCTGCTAAGATAACTAAACCCCACTCTATTAGGCAAGATTGGCAGATACGCATGATGCTGCACTGTATCAGCACAGCAGGTGACTAGCTGTCTATAGCATTTCAATTAATGTTTATCAGTGCAAAGGGTGAGCAGTTATGGTACTGATTTCTTTGCTGTATTATATGATAAAAAAGGAAAACAAAACTCAAATCAAAGGACCCCCATGGTCTGCTCACCTTTTCTCAGCTGTTCTGCTGCAGCCAGAGCCTCATGCAGAGTGACTCCTGCTCCAATCACAGTCACCTGGTCATCCTTACTCTTCAGAACCACCTGCAAGAAAACATTTCCGTGTATTTTTAATAGTAAATCTCACTGATATTTCTAACATTTCTGGAAATTTTGTTAAAAAGATCAAATCTTAGGCATTGGGATGCTTTAGAAGAAAAAGGGCTTTTACAAGAGCAGCTTTACATTTTTTTTTCTGACTCTGTTCATCTGGGCAATATTTACCTTTGCCTGTCCAATGCAGAAGTCCTCATTGCTGTAAATGACAGGATTTTCAGGACGACTAGTTCTTATGAAACAAATGCCCTGTTTCCGAAGTAAACATGTTATAAGTTACAAAACCAGAAACGTGCTGACATTCTAGTTTGCAAACCCTGTGGAAAAAAATACAGCAAACCAACTTTTTCTATTTGTCTTGTTTCCCCTCTTCTATGTTACCTCTGGTTCTACTGAGTAACTCCCTCCCCACTAGTCCTTTTTTCTGGTTTGTCTCAGACATTACTTATATAGTTAATAACCTCTTAGAGTATGATCATAACTCACAATTTTCTTTCTACTTTCAAGATCATTATTTCTCTTTTGCTCTCTTGTGGAAACGGAGAATTCTACTCAAGTTAATTACAATCTTAGAACTTTGCCATGCACATGCAAATTTTACTCTAGTGACTTTAAAGGAAAAGAAATGCTCAGCTGAAAGTAAGGAAAAATGCTTTCCGTCAGTCAGATGCCCTTCCAAAAGAAGCAACCAATCTGTACTTAGATCTAGTCCCTCCCTAACATTACCTTACAAGCTTTTCCTCCCCTCATCCTTTTCCACAAACCACTCATCGCATTTGTTACACACCAAATTCTCACGCTCCTTCACTTAAAGCTGTACTATCAGGACTAAACGTTTTCTGGTTATTTGCTCCTTTCTTAAGGTAAACTCCTATGGAAACCGCAAGTATCAAGATCAAGGAGATTACCTGACCTATGCCAATTATGACATTTGATCATTACTCTGCCAAATTAGCTGAAGCTTAAGAGAGGCTAGAAACTCTGCCACAGCCATGTGGGAAGTCTTAGTCTTGTTCAGCCAATGTCCTATTCAACTGCAATCCATCATTGGCAACAGAGGAGCAAAAGATCCAGAGAGACCATCAACCAGTATAAGCACCAGCTTTCAGCATCTCAAAAAGATATAGACCCGCTAAGCTAATAGATAACCTTGCTCTGTATGAGCATGTGATGAAAATCAATTTCTTTCTATATCCAGCTTCTATTTTGACCCCGAAGGCATCGTACTAGGAGTGTATTTTATGTAAGTTTACTAAAGACCATCAAGAGTTACACTTGTGCTTATTTCAAAGGCAATTTAGACCCAAACTGCAATTTCTGTGTAATCATTTACATCTTCCCAAATCTGGCCCACAGCATTCCAGACTGTTCATTCTGCACTAGCCTGGACAGAATGTCAGCAACCTTTCCATGCAAAGAAAACATCCCACTACCATGCTGGAGGCTTCGAAAGAATTTATGTGGGCAGAGACATGCAAGAAACATGCCAGAAACACCAAAAATAGTGTGGGGGGAAAAAAAATAAAGTTTCATGGGTCAGAAAGGCTGCGATGCAAACCTTGGTGTTGGCAGCTATTTCCACTGCTTTTTCAGTAGCTACAGCATCACTAGGGTAAAACACAGTGGCATTTGGAATAGCCCGGAACATGCACAGATCCTCCAGTCCCATCTGAGATGGCCCATCCTCACCTAAAAGAATTAAACTATGGTTACAAAAGAGTAAGTGTGCATTTCTGACAATCACTCAATATAGCAGCGAGGTTCAATGTAAACCAGAAAAAAAACCCCAAAAGCATAAAATCAGGCACACACAGGACATGCAAGTGTACCTGCTTGAGAAAAGAATCATCTTCTCCTTAACCTCGGAACCATCTAAACAGTAAATAAAGATAGAAAGAGACTAAAAAGAAAGAGAACTCAGGTTAAAAAGAAAAAGTGGAAAATAAAGCGTAACAATAAAACAACACAAACAGAAGATAACTAAAGTAGGAAGGTACAGATATAGAGAGTCACAAGGTATCTGAGCATCTTCAGATTTACATGTCGTGATGCTGCACAAGCAAAAAATTTGTACTTGACAATAGTGTTTCTCCAGATTTAAACTGCTGGAAATGTGGAAGAAGAATTGCATGTGTTCCATCAGAAATGGAGAGTCCTCTTGGTACAACTACTCACAAACTTTTAGGCTCAAGACTAAATGAAGACTATGTATTTTTAAATACCATCAAAAGTCTCTCAAAGAGCAATAAGGCATCCGTGTTGCTAATTCAACAACTCAAGCACCTTAAACTGCAGATCTGTAAGATAGACTTGCTAGCCAGAACACGTGCTGGATGCCATGTTTTTTGTAGTTAAAGAAACATCCACCACAACACCTCCCCCCCAGTGACCTTATGTAACAGTGGTTTGGGAATGGCACTGTTCCAAACTAACCATGCAAAGAGCTCTGAATGCAGGCACGTCACAGCCTGCAGAGCAGATGCAGGGCAATAAGCCTTCCCACAAGCACCCAACTCCACTACCTGTTACTCAAGAAGGACGAATTCACAAGGAAGGAGGAGAGTATTTTCATGAGAGCAGCACAAAACTCTGAAGAACTTTAAACACATTAAAGAAATTAATCATTGCACTCTGCACTGCACATTACTAATAAAGTAAGCACGAAGCCGGAAAAGCATGTCTCGGCTTTCAGTCGCGACATGAAGAAAAGCCCTCAGCATCAGTTTCTAACTCTGAGTGGAATCTCAGTGGGCATTTTCCTTTCCTAAAATGCATCCACATAATCTGTTCATAGAAGAAAGTATAATTATGAAGAACAAAATTAACAGGTACCTCAATCAGAATCTTACTCAAGATAAAGATAGTACTCGTGCTTGTCCTACTTTTGCTAAAACAGTGCCAATGTCAGCATTCACAGCTCATACTAGTAATTTACTGATTAGCACTACGCTCAGTTTGGCCCCAAGTGCATCTTTACAAAAAAACTGATTTATGCGATTTTAAAGTAACACAGAGAATAATTTTCAATTACACCTGCAAACCCTATATTTATAGCTGAATAAAAAATGTGAGCGCTTAATATGAACAGTATAAAATGTCTGGAATATAAAACTTACTGCCTAATCAACTGACATTGCTGTTTTTGACGCATTTACACTATGATTTCTTTCCTTATATGTTCAGTTTGGAAAATAGCAATTTTACACATTCTCTCATGGTCCTGGAAATATCTTTAATGTTTTGGTCTGTCAGCAACTACTGCTTTAGGAGTGAACTTAATAAAAGTTCAGAAGGTCACTGTGACACTTATTTCTCACATATTTAATGGGGTCAAATTTCAATGCAGCAGAAATACAGCTCTCTCTAGAACTGCATTCATGAAACTTCAATTTTCACCACAAATCCACTCAGGATTCTGAATTCCATGCAGACCTAAAGTTCTAATAGGAAGTATATTTTCTTCATACTCTTCCATTTAAAATTGAGTTTTCTAACTGCTAAAAGATTTCTTTAAATTCCTTTGCAACTTGTTTGAAAAACTTTGGGTGCTCATATCCTTTTTTGAAAATCACAGTTGAGACCTGGACCAGATTTGTGACTCAAACAACTTCACAAACCTGTGCTTCACAACCACAGCTCCCAGCAGAACTTTTCAAGTGCTGAAAATTGAAACTTGGACGTGCAGTTCTAGGAGATAATCCAGGTAACCCGAAGGAGTTTTATCTTCTAATATGAGAAAAGACCAAAGCTAATTGGCTTTTGCATCAAGACCCTTTGCTGCTCACTAAAAGACTTAAAATTAGACTACAATGAGATGGGAAGGCTGATTTTAAAAAGAGGCTTGTAATAGAATCCCTCCCTTAATGACAAACACAAGCCGTAATCTGATACACTCTACTTATGATCTCCACTACTAAAGCATGCTCTATACCTCTGCAAGTTAAAAGCTTGAGGTTCTGGATGATAATACCAGTATTACAGGTCAAATTATTATGCAAAGAGCCTTAATTTTACTACCCCTGTTAGCTCCCTGTCTTTCTTTTCCTAAGTGCCTAGTGGTTTTTCCAGCATCAATGTCTACTGTCATCTTACTTCTTAGTATACAAGCCTGCTCCTGTTTTCATGGGTGATGTCTACACTTTTCATTTAAAAAGCCCAAAACTCCCTTCCTCCCTCAAATCATAATCAAACCCCAATATGATCTAACACTTTCCAAATAGTTATAATGGGAACCAAAGACCAGAGAAGGTACTGCTAGCAAAGTTCTCAGCCTGTTGCATCAAGAAGTACTGGTTACGCTGCAGCAAGTCTTGCAGAGAGGAGCCAGTGGCTCCTGTGGTAATAGAAGCCAACAAGGAAACATCAGTGAAATACCTCAAAGGAATTCAGATGCTCTAAGAAAGTGACATGGCTGACAGCCAAGCTGAAATGCTGCTAAACCAAGGCATGCAGCACAGGCAACAAATAGGAGGAGCTGAAAGCCACCATGTCTACCAGTGGACAAAGAAGAGCTATGGA
>JASSUY010038882.1:0-33518 GCA_032466535.1 Forpus xanthops
TCGGTGGGTGCGGGCCGGGACCGGCGGGGCGGGCCAGGGGTGCGGGCCGGGCCGGGCCCTCACTCAAGCGCTGTCTTTGCGTTTCCTTGCAGAGTCCTTCGGCCAGAACTACCCTGAGGTAAACGCTCCCCCCGGCCCGCCCGCTGCACCGAGCGCCTCGGTACGGCGGCGGCCTGACCCCCCCTTCCGCACACGGTGCTGCCCTCTCCCCGCAGGAGGCCGATGGCACGCTGGACTGCATCAGCATGGCCCTGACCTGCACCTTCAACCGCTGGGGTACGCTGCTCGCCGTGGGCTGCAACGACGGGCGCATCGTCATCTGGGACTTCCTGACCAGGGGCATCGCCAAGATCATCAGCGCCCACATCCACCCCGTGTGCTCCCTGTGGTGAGGGGGGCGCGGGGCTGGGGCTCTGCTGAGCTCCGGGGTTGCTGTAGTGGAAGGTGGCCCTGTGCGTGGCAGGGGTTGGAAGTGGATGAGCTTTAAGGTCTCTTCCAGCCCACACCGGGCAGGGGTTCTGTAATTGAGCTCAGTTTATGCACCCGGTATGAAGGTGTTGTGGTTTAAACCCAGCTAAGCGCTATGCAGCCAAATTCCTCCATTCTGTACTAAGCCTCGTGGGCTATGGTATGGAATACCCCTTTGGCTGCTGTGTGGAGTATCCCCCTGGCCAGCGTGGGGCAGCTGCCCTGGCTGTGCTCCCCCTCTCGGATTCTTGTGCCCCACGTCACCAGCAGAGCCTGGGAAACTGGAAAGTCCTTGATGAGGGTAAGCAGTGTTTATCAGCAGCCAAACTGTCAGCGTGTTATCAGTGCTGTTCTCAGGCTAAAGCCAAACCACAGCCCTCTACCAGCCACCGGGAAGAAGATTAACTCCATCCCAGCCGTTAGCAGGACAGAAAAGCTGTTCTTTTTGATACAGTTTGCCTGTGCCTGTGTTTGCTGAGCATCAGGTGCTGATGTCCTCGCAGCACCTAACGCCCAGGTGGGCCGGTGATCTAAGTGCCAGCCTGCTGCGGGATACTCCCTGCATTCCAGGGTATTTTCGTTGGAAAGAATTTGGAAACGGGTTATGCCTGTTAACTTTTTGGCTTTTGGGTTACTTATCTGGTACGTATCTCTGTATAAATATATGTATGTATGGGTCTGATCATTTGGTCTGATAAGTAGAAAGTGGGAGGTTTATGCATTTGAAGAGTTACTGATTCAAGTTGCCTCTGGTTCCTGCAGCTGGAGTCGAGATGGTCACAAACTGGTGAGTGCTTCCACGGATAACATCGTGTCACAGTGGGATGTGCTCTCTGGAGACTGCGACCAGAGGTTTCGATTTCCTTCACCCATCCTGAAAGTTCAGTACCACCCTCGAGACCAGTAAGTCCTGTGAGAAAGGGGGTGAATGCTCTAGTTTTGGTGGAACTAATGATGATTAAAATGTTTTTCCTCTAGTTTGCAGAGGGATTTTTTCTATATTTAATAGAGGGTTTTGGTGTTATCGACTTGTGATTTGCTGTGGCTCTTTTCACTATGAAAACAGCAGTATGGGAAGAGAGTAAACACAGGAATGGTCCTTGGAAGTATGGGCAGAAATGTCTCCTTTGGTTTGGTGTTTTCCAGAGAAGAAACTCCTAACCCTTCTTTTCCTTCTCTGCAGAAACAGGGTTTTAGTTTGTCCCATGAAGTCTGCACCGGTGATGCTGACACTGTCAGACTCCAAACATGTTGTCCTACCTGTGGATGATGACTCTGATCTCAATGTTGTGGCCTCCTTTGACAGGCGAGGGGAATACATTTACACAGGCAATGCCAAGGGGAAGGTGAGACTCCAGCAGGTGGCACTGCATGCCATAGCTTTGATTAATTCCCGCCTTTAGCAAGATGCTTTATGTTTCTGGGTTGCATTCTTTGGTTTGGTGCCCAAGTAAAGCTTCCTGAATGTCTCTTGAACGATTGATCCTGTGTTGATACAGTCTTAATGAGTAACATCGTGCTTTACCTTTGAAGATCTCTAGGCCTATAATCTGTATCTCAGGCCTTTATGTTGCTTTTGACCATATTTGTTGGATCCTTTTCCAGTGTCAGTAAAGCAATGCTTATGTCTCAGAACTGTCGCAGAAACTGTAGTACAGCTACAGTTGCAGAATCCCAACTATTCCTGTGTAGATTGCTGAGGCTTCTGTTGTCAGGGTTAGTCACTGATGGAAGAGGTAGCAAAAGGGGATTGGATTCTAATGATGATACTGACTGCCTCCTGTCTCCTTCGTCTGCAGATTTTGGTGTTAAAAACAGAAACTCAGGATCTTGTTGCTTCCTTCAGAGTGACAACTGGAACCAGCAACACCACAGCTATTAAATCCATTGAGTTTGCTCGGAAGGGAAGGTGAGGTACTTAATCTACCAAGTGGTAGCTTTAAAGATGACAAGTACAGAGCAGATTGTCTCAGCGTATGAGATGTTAATATCTCCCATAGTTCTTACATGAAACATAGACTCATAGAATGGTTTGGGTTGGAAAGGACCTTAAGATCATCCAGTTCCAACCCCCTGCCATGGGCAGGGATGCCTCACACTAGGTGATGCTGCCCAAGGCTCTGTCCAGCCTGGCCTTGAACACTGCCAGGGATGGGGCAGCCACTGCTTCTCTGGGCACCCTGTGCACCATCACAGGGAAGAGCTTTATATCTAAGCTGAACTTACCCTGTTTTAAACCATCACCTCTTGTCCTGTCATTACAGTCCCTGATGAAGAGTCACTCTCCAGCATCTGTGTAGCCTTTTAGATATTGGAAGGCTGCATAATCTGATTATTTCTCAGTCTATTGATGCGATGCCCCTTTTGTGCCCTCCTTTTACAGCTGCTTTTTGATAAACACAGCTGACCGGATAATCAGGGTGTACGATGGCCGTGAAATTCTCACTTGTGGGCGAGATGGGGAGCCTGAACCCATGCAGAAGCTGCAGGATTTAGTGAACAGGTAAGAGCAGGGTGGCTGGTCAGCCTCACTGGCAGAGGTGAGGTTTATGTGCTCAGCACTAATGGGAGAAGACAAGACCTCAGTCTTAAGAACAAACCCACTCTACTGTCCTCCAGCTTCCCCGCTCTGCTCTTGTCTCAGGGTTTAACCTGTATTGCTGTCCTTACCTGCAGGACACCGTGGAAGAAGTGTTGTTTCTCTGGTGATGGTGAATATATAGTGGCAGGATCAGCACGACAGCATGCCCTGTACATCTGGGAGAAGAGCATTGGAAACCTGGTGAAAATCCTGCATGGGACCAGAGGGGAGCTGCTCTTGGATGTAGCAGTAAGAAAACTGACTGCTCTGACTGCCTTTCTTCTTACTTTGAAAACTAAGCTTTCTTAATTCAGATTAGTTAAACTCCTTCTCTTTTCTCTAATAAATCCAGTGGCATCCTGTCCGACCCATCATAGCTTCTATTTCAAGTGGTGTTGTCTCAATATGGGCTCAGAATCAAGTGGTAAGTGTTTTAGATAGTTTCCTTAAGAGGATTCCCAAACCTAACCTGCAGTATTAAACATAATCCAGTATTTATTATATGCTCCATCCCTGGCAGTGTTCAAGGCCAGGTTGGACAGAGCCTTTGGTGACATGGTCTAGTGTGATGTGTCCCTGCCCGTGGCACATGGTTGGAACTGGATGGTCTTAAGGCGCTTTCCAACCCTAACTGTTGTATGATTACAGTGTTGCATTTTCAGTTAGAACTAACTTGTGCACTTCCCAGTTTACTGTGTGACTGTGGACCTGAATGAAACTTGATTTTATTGTGAGCTTGTGTGTGGCTTGGGGGATTTTAATGCAGAATGAGACTGTAATTGGTTGTGCCCTCCCTTCAGTTGTTGTTCCTTTGCATAAGGTAAAAATCACTTTGACTTTATGGTTTAGGAAAACTGGAGTGCCTTTGCACCCGACTTCAAAGAGCTGGATGAAAACGTGGAATATGAAGAGAGAGAGTCAGAGTTTGACATTGAGGATGAAGATAAAAGTGAACCAGAACAGACAGGTACTGTGTAAACTGTTTTTAGTCTAATTACGTATCCATACTAGAAATGAAAACTAGTGCTCACAGTGGTATAGGTGGGTGTTACATGACAGAACAGGAGTGGGTAAATGGAGACACGAACAAACACAATCAGTATGATTCAAAGCCAGCCAGGTCGGATGGGGCTTGGAGTAGCTTGGTCTTGTGGTAGGTGTCCCTGCCTGTGGCAGGATTGGAACTGGATGAGCTTTAAGGTCCCTTCCAGCCCATCCCGTGATTCTGTGATCTCTAGAAATTCCTCCCCTCTTCAGTAGGTGTTTAACAGCAGAAACCGGTAGCAAATAGACAGGGCCAGGCCTCCTCAGCAGCAGCAGTGCTGAATTGGAAGCCGTGGCCACACACCCTGGCCGCTTGGTGGTGCCAGAAAACTGTGTCCTGTACCTCTTAACTATGGACAGAGAAGGATTATTCCCAGCACACAGTAGAGCTTTTCTCATTACTAGGCTCTTCAGCACTTCTGGTTAGATGAGTTGCTGTTTTGCAGTTTCTAATATTCAAGTGTGGTGTTGGTTTGTGAATATTAAGCATTCTTTCCCTGAAATTTGGTCTTTTCCTTACTGTCTTGAATTCACCTTTTTGCCCTGGCTCTTAGGTGCTGATGCTGCAGAAGATGAAGAAGTGGATGTCACAAGTGTGGATCCCATTGCTGCCTTCTGTAGCAGGTGAAAGAACCTTCTGTTTAAAGCATGAATACAGGATGTATCACTAATATTCCCTGTGTAATGTGTTCTAATTACCCCTAGTTTTTAAGGAAAGCAAACATTTTTCCTTCACAGTGATGAGGAATTGGAGGACTCCAAGGCTCTGCTTTACTTACCCATTGCTCCTGAAGTTGAAGATCCAGAAGAAAACCCCTATGGGCCTCCACCAGATGCGGTTCAGAGCTCTTTAACTGATGAGGGAATAGGCTCTGAGAAGAAGAGGCAGTGCTCCTCTGATGGACCCCAGGCACCAAAGAAGAAGCCCAAAATGACCAACATTGAACTACAAGGAGTACCTAATGACGGTGTGTAGTACCTCCAACTGTTCTAGTGCTTGTTCTGCATCTGAGATGGCTTTTAGCTTTGCCTTTAGCCTTGTCTGAAGAGCAGAAGTTTTAAAGGTCACTTGTTGCTTTGAAGTCACTTCTTCTAACAGTTGTGCACAGCCACCCACTCCTGCGGACATTTTGCAAGCTAGGGAGAAGTAGGATGTCCTGATGCTGTTAGTTTTTAGTGCTGCTTGTATCTGATGCTGTACGTGCTGAGGTTTAATTCGCTTTGATGCCACATTGTCTTTCCACAGAAGTCCATCCGCTGCTGGGTGTGAAGGGAGATGGTAAATCCAAGAAGAAGCAAGCAGGCAGGCCTAAAGGATCAAAAGGTAAAGACAAAGATTCTCCATTTAAACCGAAACTCTACAAAGGGGACAGAGGTGCTTTACCTCTGGAAGGAGCAGCGAAGGGTAAAGTGCAGGCGGAGCTGGGACAGCCTTTAACAGGTAAGGAACCCAGCGGGAGCGTTGTTGCCTTGCTTGGTGGCCTTGCTTTGTACAGACCCTGATTTCATCTAGTCTAGTTTTATCTTCCCAAATGGCACTTGCTCATTGAATGTTCAGCTGCTGTCAAGGAGAGGCAAAATTTTACAACACTATTATAGTCTAGACTATAGGTTGAGTACTATTTCAGAGGCAAAACATCTTTTGATATCTTTTTGATGGCTTCTGTCAGTTCTTCTGTAAACAGTAACAGGGTTTGGTTTTGGTGGGCTGACGTTGAGAGTGGAAAAATGCAGAGTGAAGGATTCTGAAGCTGAAGTTGACATGTGCCAGCAGTACTAGGCAAAATGATGAAGAACAGCAAGGTTCTGTAAAGATAAGTAGGAAATGGAGCATTGGTAATGGTCTGTTTGGTGAATGAACCCTGAGAGAAAATCTAGGAGCTGAAGCTTCTTTTCCAAGCTACACAGCAGCCTTATTTGAATTCCAGGTGCAGTTGCTGTCAGGGAGGGTAGGTTTCGGTGGACTTGAATCCTTTTTCCCTCTGGTTATATTTTGTTGGTTGTGTACAAAACCAGGCCTGTTGCAGTCACCTTTGTGGGGGCCCAGGCTTAGTCTCTCTGAGACTGAGTGCTTCCCCTCAGACTCCTTTGCTACTTCAGCTTCTTCACTGGGAAAAGTCCATTTAAGCTCAGTGAAGAAAGCACATTTGGATGAAGTGGTGTGAACTCCATTGGTTATTACTTTTAGAGTGTATTTAGTAACTCAGTATTGGTACGTAGACTGTGTCAGTGGCGCTGCTATACCAAATTTTGCATTTCCTTGAACTCAGCAGCTGCTGCTGTGGATTTTAGACTGGACAGAAGTGATTTTATTCCCCCCACACACACACACTCTGGTCCTACGCTGCCCACCTTGCTCATTGTCCTTCGTGCTCAGCTCCTGTCCCATTGCTTGTACTAGTACTGACGACTGCTGTTTGCAGAAAAAGGGAATGGGATGAAAGCAGCTTAATCTGTAAAGTATGATAGTAAAGGAATTACCTGGATTGTGGGGTCCTCGGGTGTCTTCACTGGCATCTGTGACTCATCCTGACAGCTCTGTTGTACATTGCTGGGTGGATAAGCCTGGTTTGAGGGCCACATGACTGGAACCATTACGTATCCTTGCAAAGCGTATGTGGGAGGATTTTTGTGTAGTTTTGCTTGTAGTGCTACCATGGAGTTGTTATAATAGAGTCTGACTTGCTACGAAAGCCAGAAGTGGAATTTTACTGCTGCTGAGTTTGGGATGTGCATATCCAGGCCAGGCCATTCAGCTTTGGGGTTTGGGCACTGTAAAATGGAAGTTTTCTCAGGAACAGATGCATTTAAATTCATGTTCCCCACTTACTTCACCAATCAGAGGTTTGGTAGAGCATTCTAAAATAGACTTAGCCTTTGTTGGCTGGAAGCACTTGAAGGTGGTTTTCCAAGGTACTGTTCTTTGGTGTGGTTGGGATATAGGCAAAGAATCAAAATGATAGACTTCTGTCTCTTGTTAGGACCTGTTGTTGTGCTTCCTTCTACACTTAAGAGGATGTCATAGATCCATGCAGTAGATGCCAGTAGTCAGTGTTGGAAGTGTCTCTATAAGTCACGTTGTGAAAAGACCGGATTGGCCGCTAAAGGAACTGTTGGATCTTTCCAAACTCACAGTAGTCTTTTAGTCCATGAAGCTCATGTCTGTCTTTATTCCCTTTATGCCTTGTGCGTACAAGTCCTATTTTGGGCAGCCAGTTTTCCTTGGTTCCACCATGTGCACATGCACACTTCCACATTCAGATGGCTGCCTGGGATCCTGGAGCCTTTCCTGTCTCATGCATAGAGCTGCTAATTTTGCTAGTTCCTTGTGCTGTTGCTTTCTGAAGTAAATGATCAGCTACTAAAACAGTCACACAAAGGCATTTCTGCTCTCATATGTCCTAATGCAGTGTCTTGCTGCAAGCTGCAAGGCTGGGATGTGGAGCTTGACACTGGTGCATCTGTGTCACTGTGCTCTGCAGACTGGAGTGTCTTCTTCAAGCTGCTGTGTCAAAACCGGGCTTCAATCAGGCTGAGAAGCTTGATCCATTTTGTGGCTTTAGAATAAAATCTTACAATTTGGGTTAACCCAGACTGAGGTGAGGCTTGTTTTCCGTTGGGCACTTGCGCTCAGGTTTTGGGATTGTTTGACACCAGGTAAGTTGCTTCGCAGCTTTGTGGAGTAAAAGCTCAGGAGTTTCTCAGCTGCCTTGTCATAGACAGCACCTTGTTGGTTGTATCTCATTAGATTGATAAGAATGGCTTTAGCTAGGAAATCTTGTTCTCCTTTCTGTGGAAGTGCTGCATTTGGTGGTCTCTGCCTTTTGGGACCGTCTGTTGGAGGCTGGTTACTTACTTTTGACCTGTCTTTGCTCTCTTCAGCAGGTGGTGCAATCTCAGAATTGTTATGAAGACACTCACCTTTAGCTTCCTGTATTCTTTCCTATTTTGGCATCGTAATGTGGCAACTAGATGAAATGCTTAGTCAGAGTGGACTGACTAACACAGCAGACTGATTGCTCATGGATTCAGGGAGTGACTTTTGTATGAAATGACTACGGAAGAGGAAGCAGCTTCATTCCTCCTTACCTGCCTCTGCATGGAACACTGTAAGATGCTAACTCTCAGGTTGTGCGATTTGCAAAGAGACTCATTGGACTGCCTTTGTAGTGACATACAGAACTGGGTCTGAAGTGAGCTGGAAGGGACCTCCAGAGCTTATCACCGATGTCTTTTAAATCCCCTTTTTATTATTCCTGGATTGAAGACTTCCCAAAGTGTGTATTTTTATTCCTGATGACTCTGTATCCTGCAAGCATCTCTTTTTGCCGTTAAGTTTCATTTGAGTGTGTTGTGAGTTCTCCCATGCCAGCTTCATCACCTTACCAGCTTTTTGGGCAGCTTGCTATGATGTCTTCTGTGCTGACACTCCTGCTGATTATGTGCAGGTGGACAGAGATCTGAAGTGAAGAATCAATAAACCTTCCGAAGTCTGTAAAGAATGAAGCTTCATATTGTGAATAGTTCAGACATGAAGGATGACAGAGGAGCTTATGAGACAGAGGAGCTCTAGATAAAATACTCAGCTGTTATGCTCTCTTTTAACCTGTGATACGAAAGCAGTGTTGGCTGTTTCTGTCCCTGCAGGAGTGGTTTTATTCTGTCCCTTTCCTGTGTGGTGCCCTGCCAGAAGCAACTGGTTTCCTCCTTAGCTGGTAGGAACTGGCAGATAGAGAAAAACCAGAACCCCACATCTGGGTCAAGAATGGAAGATGAATGCTAACAGCTCACTCCCAGCCATGCTTTTGCCATTTACTCCTTAAAGATGGTTGGGGTATTTTCCTTGTGGGAATGGAAAGAGACACTTTATCCAATACTGACAGCCTGAGAGCTCTGTACCAGACCTGTTAAAAGGTTTTCATTCCTAATGCCCTCTGCTTTACAGACTTCTATAGTTCCTATGCAATTACTTTTAGTTTTCCCCCAGCTGTAATTACTGAGCTCATCATTGTGTATTGGAATTGTCAAAGCATCCTGCAGACGTTAAAACCCAACAAGAGGAGTCATGAAGAGACCTCTTCAGTTGCAGTCGGAAGCGTGCAGCAGTTGCATGAGATGAAGTATGGGAAGAGAGGAGACACTTTAAACAGGAGGGTTTTTAAAAGTGGTGTTTTCAGTTCTGGCTTTGGTGCAGTGGCTGCTTCATGTGATGAAATCCGTGTGAACAATAAGAGTTTTCTTTGTTCTTTCTCCTTGTAGGATAACTTGCATCTCTCCTGGAATGCTGTTATGTCAGATCCACCCTAGTGTGGCATGGCTGACCCCACAACCTTTAAAAGACGCACAGGCAGTGGTTCTTTAGGTTGTCCTAAGCATATGGTTTGCCGCAGACTCCAGCCTCTCTGTTAAACCTTTGCTGTACAGTGTATATGTCCTTGGTTTCTTTTCCTTCATCTCCTATTTTATAGTATCTGTAGTTTTGTACAATATTTGACAGATACTGGCTTGATGGTAGTCCGCAGCAGTGATGGTAGGTTTTGTGGTTGTAAATAAAGAGGTATGTTTCATTTCCTAAAGTCAATGGCTAAGTCTTGGCTTCTCCATACAACCCTGATTGTGTCTATGGGGACAGTGGTTAGGAATAGCATCCCAGCTCTGGTGTGAACACACTGTGCCTTCAGCACAGCTGATGTGTTCCTTTGGGACCCTTGAGCACTACATGGGTTACCCTGGGATGTCTCATCCTCAGTTTGCTGCGGTGGCAGCAGAGGAGTGGGCTCTGTTTGACACACGTATCACTTGAACATGGGGCTTTGGGGTCAGTGGCTGTACGTGGCACATGGCTCGGCCTCGCAGCTCCTCTGAGCGGTGCAATGGGGCTGGTGAACCCCTTCGGAGTCAGGCAGTTGATGTCAGGAGCCTTTTATGTTGAGCACTCATCTCAGAGGGCTCGCCCAAGGGCTTTGGGGCCACATTCTGCCCCAGGGCTGTGACATCAGCACTGTTCCCTTGGGAACGGGGAGATGGGGCTGCACTGAGCCCTGTGCAGCCATGGGAATCAGCAGGGATAAACCACTGCTCTGGTTGTGTAAGGATTCAGGTTTTCCTCATGCCCCAACAGCATTTCAAATGTTCCAGGAGTGATTACTTGTATTGCATTGTAGTTTGGTGGGAAAGTTAAATTGGAGCAATACTTCTTTACAGTGGGAATAGACTCATGGAATGGTTTGGGTTGGAAGGGACCTTCAGGGTCATCTAAACCAGTCTCTAAAAGTCTTGCAGAGAAGGGAGGATTTCCCCTTTAAGTTGTCAGCTATATCCAAATGGCTGGAACGTGGTGGATTAAAACATCCTGCTGCCCCATTCCCACAGCTGGGACTCAGGATTCACATTCTGACCAATGCACTAATGTGCTGCATCTCTTTTAGCAGCGTTGTACTTCAAGCCTGCCTTCTTGGAGGATTTTTCCTAATGGAAGGATTAAGTCTTGAAGGTGACGCTGGGGACATTTCAGAGCTATCAAGTTTGAAGACCTCCAAAGAGTGACTGTGGTGACCCATCTGATGGATAACCCCAACATGGAGGCCCTGGGGAGCAGCCACGTCCTTGGGCTGCTCCTTTGTGCTTTCCATGTGCCTTTGGTGGCTTCCTTTGAAGGGGTCACCATCCCGGCGGAGCTGAAGTCCATCGTGGCCCAGGTCGTGGTGAACACCACGTTGTGCAGTGTCACCTGCGGGCTGGGCTTCAAGCTGGAGGAGCTGTGTGAGGTCACCCCGGCCGGAGAGAGGAAGAACTGCACCATGCGCCGCACCGGCTGCCTCACCAGCTGGCTCTGTGGCTTGCTCCACTTCACCCTCCCCGTGGGCCAACCCTTTCAGCTGAGCTGCCTGACCTCAGACATGGGCAATGGGAGCCAAGCCTACAGCTATACGTGGAGGTTTGCCCCAGGCCTCATCACCACAAAGGACGTCCTCTTCAGACCTTTCAGAAACCCCAGGCCGGTTGTCAGGTTTTCCCCTACCAAGGAGTCGGACGCAGGGACTTACAGATGCGAAGTGCAGGTGGTAAAGACGTTCAGAGTGGTCAAGAGGGTCTACTTTGCAATCAGAGTGATCCACAAGGACCTGGTGGATCTGAACTTCCAGAAATTCCTGACTTGGGAACAGAAGTTAGCAGCAAGCAAGGTGGAAGAGAGCCTAGAAACTGGTGTCTATGAAGTGCAAGAAGAGGAGCCCTTTTGGAAAGGAGAATTGTTCTATCAGTGCTTGGTAGGAATTGGCAGTGGGGTGGCAGGGGGTATCTTGCTGAGCGTGGTGCTCCACTGCTTGCAGAGGATTTGGAGAGGGAGAGCTGCAGAGCAACGAGCTGAGATTTAATGTCGCTTCTTGTCTGTCTCTTTCTTGATGCAGGGTTTCATGGGGGTGGCTGTGGGTTTCTGGCTGACACACTTCATTCCCAGATACTTTATGAAGCTTCAAAGTAATGTAGCACATGAGCGTAGAACCAGAGCTTGAGTCTTACTGGAGTGGTGCAGAGAGCTCCAGATGGAGCAAGGCAGTTTACCTCTCCATTGTGAGAAACAGTGGGCTGGAATGGTCTGAGCAGGAGTTAGAGGGCACTGAGCCGCAGGAAACTGCCCATTGCCTTGCTGTGTTCCTCCAACAGGCCTTTATTTTACTTCTATGTGTTTAGGGGTTTTATTTAACCGATAACTTGTGATCCTTGTTCCTTACTCTTCTGCCTTACTGAGCTCTGGTGCCGGGAGCGGACAGATTGCACTGTGGTGGATGGTGTTTCTCCAGCAAGAGGTGCTGTCAAGGTTCTTGCCTCTCTGATGTCCACAGCTCAAAGTGGATCTCCAAGGTCTCAGGAGCTGGGGGGCAGTGTGGGGACAGGCAATGGGTGCCTGATTCCTTAGGAGGGATTTATGTTCTTCCCCCTGAGCCTGGAAAGGTACCTTCAAGCAGCTTGGAGCTTGCCCTGCTCCTCTGTAGTGGAGAAGAGCGAGGCAGGGAGCGCCGGGGAGCACAAGCAAATCTGCTGCTTAGGAACATAACAGAGTGGTTTTAGTCATGACTCAGAGCTGAGCTCATTCCTAAGGGGGAGGAAGGGAAGAGCTCAGTGGGCTGCAGAGCTTTCGTTTTGCCTGTGATTAATAAGTATAAACCATGCAGCATCTCCATAGGCAGTATTGTTCCCCCCTTCATCGCAGAATTCACAGAGGGACCTATTAAGTGCCTTCTCTTTCCACTTTGCTCTTATTTTACACCAAACAACTATATTTACTAAGTCTATTTCCTTTTCTCTTCCTCTGTGAATTAAAAAACAGGAATGCACAGCACAAATGTTATAGATTGAGGCATACTGTTCCTTTCTCTTTTTGCCAGAACAACAAAAAAGACGCTTTAATATGGCAAGAGTTGGATGTGGAGGTAAATACCTGATTTGATTAATCCTATACAGAAAACCAGGCTGAAATAGGAAGTTAAGTCTTTGTGTTCAGTGAGGGAGGTAGGAGGTGTATCGGGTCAGTGGGCTGTGGACCTTGTCTAGCTGTGTCCAAATGGAGGGGCAAGCCTGTCATCAGGCTTCAGTTCCTGGTGTGTACTTACACGAGTTCTCTCTTTCCATGGAGAGACTTTAATGGGCACAAGACCCTGTGGAAGCTTGGAATGTGACGTTCTGCAGTGCCTTTGGGAAGATGGACTGCCCCTTCCTGATGCTTGGGCCTCCCTTTTGGGAGGGGGCTTCCTGCACATCGGATTTACAGAGCTCTTTTTGCCCCCTGAGGAAATGGGAGATAGAACTTGGTGAATGTGATGCCCATTGCAGGGGAGAGGAAGCTGCTCTCTGCTCTCCTGTCTGTTGTGCTGAGTGGGACCTTCGCTGCTTTGGGGCAGGCTGTGCTGAGGAACTCCCTGAATAGCAGGAGCAGAGATGCTTGGATTGGGAGCTAATGGCATAAATGAACAGAAGCTGGCCCATCTGGAAGAGCCTCTGCTCTTTGTCATGGAAATGACATTGCATCCTGTGGGCAGCTGAGCTTCAGACACACAGAAAGATGGTATGAAAGATCCGGGACGATCCGTTTTCTCCCTGCTTAGCTCAGGAGGTCAGAGTGGGAGCCAACAGGGCCCTTCATCTTATTGTGTCCTCTCTTTGTTCTTCTGAGGGGACCCAGCTGCCCCAGCAGGAAAGATTAATGCATATTTTAATGCTTATTTCAAGATGGATAATGTACATATTTTTAATGCTTATTTTAAGAGGTGGGTTCGTGATGGCCCATGCAGCTTCAGCTGTCAGAAAGGGTGGATCTGGGCTTCTCATTGCCATCATGGCTGTTGAAATGACACATTCCTGGTGTGCTTTTTGAGGTTTGGCTCATGTCTGGATTAGCTGGGGGTGGAGGACAAGGAAGAGAGAGCAGGCTGAGCTGGGGGAAAGGAAGGCCACGAAAAGGGGACAGGGGAGGTGGGATGTACAGGGGGTCAGTGAGAGCTGAAGCCAGGATGCCACGAATCAGTGCTCTCTCCCCATCCATATGTTTCATTCTGTCTCTTCTGTAATATCCATGTTTTCTTAGCCCCTGTTCCTATTCTTGCACCATAACTGGCTCAGTTACAGGACAGAAAGTGTCTTTTTCTGCTCTGCATTGGTAATATGGTGCCTGAAGCACTTCCCAGCCCGGTTTGTCTGCCTGATCTGAGGTGCAGCATCCACACACACCAGCCCTGCTGCTGCCTGGTCTCAGCTGGAGGATGGTTCTGGGGCAAACTTGTGCTCCATCAGTATTAGGAAGCAATTAGCATTGTGCAAACTAAAGGCAGATTGTGTGAGGGAGGAAGTCAATTTGCTAATGGCATTAGCACTTGGAAGGGAGGAGGGAATAACAGAATGGGGAGGCACTGAAGCTTATCTAAATGGAATAACTGCATTGCCTTAACTGCTGGAACTCGAGTGGCAGAAGAGGAAACCAAACCCCTGTAAGGTTCTACGGCACCGATGGGGCTGTCTGACTCCTCCATCCCCTGCACATTGAGCCATGCTCATTCCTCTGCCTGGTCCTGCAGCCCTCGCAGCAGCTCTGTGGCCTCCAGTGGGCTTGCTGCAGTGCTGACGCTGTGCAGCTTGGTGTGCACCCCGTGGTCAAGCTCAGTGTTCCTTCTAGGGGCTGCAGGAAAGGGAATGCATCCAGGATGGGGGGCCTGAGGGTGAGGTTCCCCATGACCCCAGTACTGCTGAGCGCCCTTTCTCATCCCTCACTTTCCAGTGGAGAACCTGAGGCCTGTTGCACTTCGAGTGGCTCTGACTGATCTCCTGACGTCCTTCCCAGAGGCAGAAGGAAGCCAGTAGATATTTAAGGCCAGACAGAATGACCGTGATGAGTGAATCTGACATCACATAGACAAGGTGATTTCATGCGGCAGTTGCTGCTGTGAAGGGAATTCTTTTCTCTAATGGAAGTGAACCGTTGCAGATCTGCTCGCTTGTGGCCAGTCTATTGGATATCTTCCCTGGAAGGTTTCCAGGCTCGGTTGGAAGGCTGTGATTGATGAGGAAGCTCTTTGGCAATCACTTACACCTTTAGCTAACCAGGTGCGTGAAATCTTTGCCTTTCAGTTTTCTAACATCACCTCCCAGCCGTTGGAATACCAGAAGGAGCACATTACATGAGCATCTCCAACTTGTGACTCCTTACTCCATGGACAGTCTCTCTCTTTTGGGGAATTATAGTTGTCATGGGATAGAATTTGAGTTTACCATCTCTTCAATGACTTGGCTTTGACTGAGGGGTCCAGCTCAGTGCAATGGGGGTCACTGGGCTCCTCGGTTGGATTAGTACTACTATGTGGTACTACTTGCCTTTAAAACCGGACAGAAGTACTCCAGACTCTCATAGCTGTCTAAAGCCTCTGGATACCTTTATTAATGAGCTGCGTGCTACTGGAGCCAATAAATACCCATCATTGCAGTAAGTACGGTCTGCTTACAGCTGCTTTTCTTACAAAAATAGTGTACAACAAAGTTACTGCCCCGTTGGTGTGGAGTGGGTAAAGCTGGAGTAAAGTACTCAGTACAGAGGGGGTCTGGCGCAGGCTTAGAGCAGATGGGATTTAGACCCCTCAGGCATTAGCTGAATGTGATTGCAGCATTATCCAACTGCTTCCTTGGGCACATATGTGTCTCCTATTCAGGGCACATATATAAGTGTCTCCTGTTTAGGGTGCGAGGCCTGATTCAAACTGCTCTAGCTGCGAGCTGAATTTAGCCCAGACAGCCTGAACCCAGAAGCACCGTCTTCAGTCTACAAGTTCAGTAGTGTCAGGTAGAGGGTTGTTTTAAGGCTAAATCAGAGCTGTGAAGCTTCTCTCATGTGGGAGGCTCCAAACACTCCACCTCGGTGGTGTATTCCTTACAGCAGCCTCGTCGAGCTCGTTTCTGCTACTGCAAGTAGGATGGACCCCTGAGCTGAGGTGCTGAGAACAAACCCCCACCACTCAGCTCATCCCTGTAAGTCAATCTCTGCAGCAGACACTTGGGGTGATTAAATGCAAGGGATTCTTAATGAGACAGGAAACTGATTTGCAACTCAGTGCAATGGTGCCAAGCCAGGAAGCTGTGGAGATGTTGAGATCCTTTCTCTCCCCTTGCTCTAAGCACCTTTTAACCCCTATGCTGCATTTTAGGCAGCCCTGGCTTTACAGAGGGCTTCTTCCATGTCTCTTTCTCCTGTAGGTGCCTATGGCTAGTTTCTATATGTAGGGGGTTTATATATAGGGACCCCTTGAAGGGAATTAGCTGTGTCCGCATGGCAGCCCTTGGGAGAGGAGCAAGTCCTGTATCGGACTTCTCCAACATGAGGGTTTGTGTTGTGGTCCCCCCTGCAGAGCGTGGGCAGGGGCAGACCTGGGGCACCTCCAGCACCTCAGCTCCATTTGATGGAGGCTCTTTGGTTTAACCTGGCTGCTTTTGGACCTCTTCTGAACTGTGCCTGTGCTGCGGCAGTGGCATCATCCAACTGCACTTTGGAGCTCCGACAGTCCTCTTAGTTTATGCCTCCTGAACACTGTCCTTATGTCTGCTGCTGGGGCTGCATATTGATCAGGTAGCCCTTGCCCAAACCCTCATTTCCTTTGCTTTTGAGCTAATGCTGAGTTTTACTTTCATCCTGTCTTTTGGGGGAGGAAGGCTGAGGCCCAGCGAGGTGAAGGCGATAACAGAGATGCTGAATGAAGCACAGGCCATATTTGCCAAATGAAGCTTGCAAACATCAGTAAAACATCTTAAAATCTTCAGGAGCAGAAATAATACAAAGAATAGAGCTGAGATGAAGCTGTTGTCCTGGTGAACCGGGGCGTTCATGGAGAGCTATGGAGGGACCTGGAGGAGGCCCAGGCCAGGTGCTGGGGTGATGGTCCCTGCCTTCACTGCCTGCCTCGGCCATGCATCAGCATGGAGCTCTTGGCTTCTTTTTCCTACTGTATCCCAATGGCTGCAAGGGAGCAGTGAGGTCCCCTGGTGAGGGCTGTTTGGTCTCATTCATCAAGTTTATTTTTCTGTCTGCTTCTCTTGTTTGTTCAACACATCAGAACATCCCATCCTATCTGCATCCCATCCTATCTGCATCCCATCCTATCTGCATCCCATCCTATCTGCATCCCATGCTGTGAACCGACCCCCATTTACCTTCTGCTGGGCCAGATGCTAAAAACATAGTGATGGGATACTGTGGATCTATACCATAGGCAGAACTCTGGGAGGCCAGGATTTATGTCATTTCTCAAATGCTCCCTAAGGCCTAAGACATGGTTGGTACTTTTAAAATCATGGAATCATGGAATGGTTTGGGATGGAAGAGTTGTTAAAGCTCATCCAGTTCCATGGGCAGGGACAGTTTCCACCAGAGCAGTTGCTCCAAGCTGTGCCCAACCTGGCCTTGAGCCCTGCCAGGGATGGGGCAGCCACAGCATCTCTGGGCACCCTGTGCCAGTACCTCTCCATCCTCATGTACTGATTGGGAAGGGCAGGGATTGGTACCTACAGCCCAGGTGTCAGTGCTCTGCCATGCACAGCCCTGCCTGTGTCAGGTCATCGGTGTTACCTGCTGGGAAGGAGACAGGTAAAGGGATGCCCTTGGGATCTGACCAGGGAGCAGCATCAATCAGCTTCTCATGGACTTTGCTCAATTGCTTTACCAGGAGGCAGATTTTAATATGCAACATCTGTTCCCAGCCACTTTAGTTAATGGGCACCTCCCCCTGTACTTCTCTGGGGTATCAGCCCTCCCATTTACATGAGCTGTACCAGCCTTGGAGCTGGAATTGGCTGGATCTCAAGCTTGCAGTCCCAAGTGGAGGCTGGCATTGTGGCTGGAGGGGGCTTGGACTTTGCTGCCCCAGGGCTCCTGAGTCCCCAGATCTCATTTAACTTCTCTGATACTCCTTTAAGACCCTCTGTGCACTGAAATGAGAGATGCTGACACCTCAGGAGGCAGAACTGCCTCTCAATTAGCTGATGCTAAAGAGGTGTCTCCTTTTCCCTTCCGCCCTCTCCTTCCTCCCAGAAACTAAGGAAAGAAGTGTGAGAACCCCTCCAAAGCACGCGGGCCATGGATGACATTGAATGTTGCCCCCCAGCAGAACAGTTGATACAAACCAGAGGCTGGGCTTGCAGGTTAACACCAAAAGGCTTTTCACCATCTAAACTCTGTTCTTCAGGATGGGGTCAGTCCCTCTTGTGGCTTTTTCTCCTTGGGCTGCATATTACGAGTGGGGAAAGCAGAATCCCATCCCATGGTTCCTTAGAGATGGCTGTGAGTGGGCTTGGGATGGAACATGCTGATCACTGGGAAAGCTCAGGCCCCCGGCCCCCCCCCCCCCCAAATTCACTGTACATGTTTAAAACCAAAGGGTAAGTGTAGCAGTCTGGTTATCTCAGTACATGGCTTCATAAGGCAGAGAAACCTACTGGGTGCAGTGTGGGGCAGTTGCTGTCAGAATTCCTCTGGGATTCTTCACTTGTTTGTGTATAAAAGCTTTAATCTCAGTTAAAGACCCATTTCTTGTAGGAAAGCTCATGTTCTTCCGGAACACCACGGACAAAAAGGCTCTTTCTCTCTTCCTGCCTAAAACCACGGTGTCAACCCTTCTGCTGTAGTGCTGCCGTGGTACAAACGTGATGCTGCAGCAGCCAATAGTGAGGAGTTCCCCAGTGCCTTGGGAGGGAGCGTGTCCGGAGTCGTCTGCTGCAGTGGCCATCGTCAGAGCTCCAGGTACCTGATCAGGGCCACCAGTACTAGAGAGCTAGTTGTGATAGCGACAGTGTGTGGCCCCGGCCTCGTCCCAGAGTCCTCCACCATCATGCTTGTCCCTGGAAGAAAGGGAACAGGGGGGGAGTGACCGTTGTGTTGCACAGAAACAACGGGATGCCTTGAGGAAAGAGATGGGAGGGTTGAATCGGTGGTTCTGGAGCTGTGCTTGCTGCTGCCGGGGCTCTCACTGAGGAACCTCCCAGGAACAGAGTGGGGTGTTAAAGCAGAGCAGCGTTTACTGCTCTGCTGTGCTATGGCCAGGCCATTGCCTGTCAGAGAGCAGTGGTGGTGAATGCCAGGGAAGGGGTCCTGCAGACTGACACCCTGTTTTCAGGGCTGTGCTGCAGGAGATGGGGGGATGAGGAGGGGGTGTGCTCAGGAGTGCTCCTACCGCTGTTCCGGAGGATGTGAACCTCTGCTGGGATTCCATCTCCCCCAGGGCCCGTCACCCGGATCTGGACGAAGGCATGAGTGAAGTCTTCAGGGACAGGGATGTCGAGCTGGTTCTTGTTGGCCAGGAACAGTGTGGGAGCAGAGTGGGAATCCTGCCTGTAAAGCATCTGTTGGGAAAGGCAGCTCTGTGTGTGCTGTGATTTCCTTAGGGTCACCCATAGGAGAAGCCAGCCATAGCCTGCCTGTACCTTGTAGCCTGTCACTGCAGACTCGTCTGCCTTTGCCACCACTGGGTCCCACTTGATGTTGACCGTAGACCCAGAAAAAGTCCAGGAGATGTTCCCAGGTGGCCTCTTGGGTGCTGAGAGACAGAAACCAAGTGAGTCAGGGACTGATGAGGAGGTTGTGCTGGTTACAACTGCCTCCTGAGGCTTTACAGTGCTTGTGGCACTACCGTGGTTGCTTTAAGCCCAGCAGAGGTTACTCTGTGCTGAGGCAATTCAAGGCACAGGGGTTTTATGGACTGCTCTAAATGGTGTTAGAGCACCAAGATAAAGCTGTGATGGGTCCGTGCATCACTGGGGACCCTCTGGAGGAAGCAGCAGCCCCAGGGAGGGCAGTGTTCATAGCAGGGTCACTCACGTGGCTTTGTGGTCGTGATGTTGGTGGAGGGGCTGGGGGGGCCGGTGCCAGCCCGGTTGTATGCTCTGACCGACACGTGGTACTTGGTGTTGGGGTGCAGGCCTGTTACATGGGCTGATGTGACCAGCCCCGCGGTCCTCACCCTGTCGGCTGCCTCCTCTTTGTCTCCATCCTTCCAGTACCGGATCTGAACAGAAAAGGGGAGGATGGGTTTAGTCAGGGTAGAATCACTTGCAAATACCAGACTTGGTCCATTCATGGTATGGAATGGTTTGGGTTGGGAGGGACCTTAAAGCTCCTCCAGTTCCACCCCCTGCCATGGGCAGGGACACCTTCCATGGAGCAGCTTGCTCCAAGCCCTGTGTCCAACCTGGCCTTGAGCACTGCCAGGACTGGGGCAGCCACAGCTTCTCTGGGCACCCTGTGCCAGTGTCTCTCCATCCTCATCCCCAGCCAGTGCTGGAGACTCTTTGGTACTTGTCTCTGTGTGTTTTGCTTAGGATGTGCCTGGGAGTACCATGCAGCCTTCAGTAGCGGAGCAGCAGTGCTGGCCCCATCAGCGCTTGTGCTGTCCGTTAATTATCCTCCATCCTTGGAAGCAAAATGCCATCTCTCTGAGCCTGGGGGATTTTCTCTGCTGGGTTTTCCAGGCTCAGTTTCAGTGTCTCTCATTCACATGCAGGCTCGTACCTCATAGCCCAGGAGCACGCCGGTCATGTCTCCCTGCTCAATGGGCTCCCAGGATACATCCATTTCCGAGGATAGGACAGCCTTGGCTATAACTCTGAATGGAGCCACTTTTGGTTCTGAAAAAGCCAACAAAAGGGAAGAAGATCCTTTTGCTATCTCCAGGCAGCACAATGGCCATACTGAAATGATGGGCTCTCCCCATTACGGGCAGGCAGACAGCTGGTGTTATGTGTACAAAGTAAGAGGAAAGGATTTAGGGACTTAGTAGGACAAGCAGGGCCACAGATGTGTGCTGTGAGGATGTGTCTGCTCTGGAGCTCCGGGTTATAGGGAAGCATCTCCCTGTGTGTTTGAAGTAGGTCAATGTTATACTGGAACCTCTGCCCGCTGCTGCTGAGCTCCCAGACAGACCCAGCTCTGCAGGGAGCTGCTTGGGGACACACTGCTTGGTTCATGGTGCAT
Organism: Forpus xanthops; assembly: GCA_032466535.1. NCBI lineage: Eukaryota > Metazoa > Chordata > Aves > Psittaciformes > Psittacidae > Forpus > Forpus xanthops. Next base: position 20,592 of record JASSUY010038882.1, read on the forward strand.
TCAGAGCCTCTGCATCCCCTCTTTACCTTCCTCTGCCGAGTACACAATGGCGGTGAGGCTCTCTGGGCCCTCTCCCTTCCTGTTGTACGCTTTGATCTTCACTTCGAAGGGGGTGTAGGGGCCGATGCTCTCGTTGCGGTACACGTAGTGCAGTGACTCTGCGTGCGGCACCCTGGCTGTCAGCCACCGCTCCGTGCCCTTCTTGCGGAAGGACAGGATGTAGCCAAAGCCGTCTCCGTTCTGGTAGTCCCGCAGCGTTGGCTGGGAGGGAATGGGAAGAGAGAGGAGCCTTGGTCCGTTCAAAGGAGCAGCACACTGGGGTAAGTGCGGTGTCTGGCTCGCAGGCACTGTCACAGCACTGGGTGCTCAGAGGCAATGGAGCGCTCCTCCCCTTGGCCCTCTCCCAGCCTCCACTTACCGTCCAGTTGATGATCAGCTCGTTGGGAGCCCCTCCACCTCCGCTCAGCCCAGATGGTGCCACAGTTGGTGCTGTCAGGTCCCCAAACAAAGCACAGGTTGGGTTAAGGCAAGGGCAGTGATGGAGATGAGCGCAGACACTGCGCAGGCTGGGGGTAAGCCAGGCCTTGAGAGCTCGTATCAAAGTGCTCGGCTGGGTTTCCAGCCCTGAGTCTGTCACATATTGTAGTCCAGAATCTGCCTAGTGCCTGATGAGCTTAATTGGAGGCAGCGCATCTCAGAGGAGACAAGAATCAAGCTCAAAAGCAGGGATATGGAGGGAAGCTTTAACAAAGGACTTAATATGCATTTGGTATGTTAAGAGCAGTTCTCCTGCTGTTCTTACATCCCTTCTGCTTGTCTGTGCAAGCAGCAGAAGATAGAATGAACATCCACAGCCATTTGCTGGGACATTCACCTTGTCTTTGCAGAGCTGTGCTCTGTGATCTACTGGGGCTCTATATCAGCATTACTGCCCAGAAGGTACAGGATTTGGGGCTAGGACTGATAATGGTTTAATATCCTGTATCTCGTGCTGGTGAAGTCAGCTGCCAGCTCTAGTACTGCTTTGTCTTTGACATGTAAATGAGCAAAGTCATAAATGTAATGGTATCACCTCCAGAAGCACTCAAGGAGATGACAGATTATCTGGGACCAGGGCATGCTGCAAGCCAGCCTTCCCCCTCCAGCCCACAGGTATCTTGGATTCCCCCTTCTACCTCTGAGCATCTCTGCACATACCTGCTTCTTTGGTACGGATTTTGCTGGAGGGTAAACTCGGCTCTCCAACTCCAAGGATGTTGCTCGCTAAGATGCGGAACTCATAATCCATCCAAGGAATGAGGTTCACCACTTGGGCTGTCTCTGAGTTGCCTTCAATGTTTACAGGATCTATATAATCCAATAACATGAGAGAGGGAGAGATAGAGCATAGGAGCACAGAGCAAGAGCTGGGCACTGAGCTGGTGTCCACCGCATGGGCTATGCCACCACCACTGCCCTCAGGACACTTACTGGTGCGCATTTGCTTCCATTTGCTGGAGAGGAGGGTCCGTGCCTCCACGATGTACCTGGCAATGGGGCTGTGGTTGTCAAAGCCCCGGCTCCAGCTCAGCTGGACCGTGGTGTCACTGATGTCTCTCACCATCACCCCCCCAGGGGGGCCTGGAGGTCCTGGGGTGATGGGAGACACAGGCAAGTCACTGAGATGGAAGATCTGGAGGCGCATTGCTCTTCATGTTAGGCAAGTCCTAAATGAGACCTCTCTGTTCTGTAAGCCTCCACGTTTGGCCTCCAGAAAAGCTCATAAGCCTCTCAAGTGTTAGCTACCCATGGCAGGGGGTTGGAACTGGATGACCTTAAGGTCCTTTCCAACCCAAACCGTTCTGTGGTGAGCTGACCTCATGGGAACAGAAGCTGATCCCTTGCAAGGACCATGCTGTCCCTTCAGGCGTGTAAGGAGCAGGGGACTTCACAGCAGGGAGATTACCTCTGACAGTCAACGTGGCTGACTCTGAAGCGCTGTCCACAACGGTCTGAGCTGTACATGTGTACCGCCCCGAGTGCTTCAGCTGTGTGTTGAAGATGCTGAGGTCTCCAATAGCTTCCTTCTGCATGGGGAAGAGAAAAAACAGCAGGGAGAGCACTTAAGCATGCATGATCGTACCCAGCATTCAGCAGTGTATTGCCTTTGTGTGGCAAGGTTTTGGTAGTGGAGGGGCTACAGAGGTAGCTCCAAGAGTTTGTTAAGCCCATGGTTATCACGTTGGAGACATTGCCTGTGCTGGAGACATTCCAGGCCAGGCTGGATGTGCTTCTGAACAAGCTGATCTGAGGGAAGGTGTCCCTGCTCATTGCAGGGGTTGGACTAGAGGAGCCATTCCTGTCCCCTTGTGCCATTGGTGGGAAGAGGTGGAGAATTCAGGGGTGAAGTTGAGCCAGGGAAGAAGGGAGAGGTGAGGGGAAGGTGTTTTGGGGTTTATCTCTCACTGTTCTGTTCTGATTTGATTGGCAGTGACTCCGTTTCCCCAGGTTGAGTCTGGTTTGGCCATGGTGCTGCCTGGTGAGTGATCCTTCCCTGCCCTCACCTTGACCCGGGAGCTTTCTGCTCTGGTTGCTCTCCCCTACTTGCCCTTCCTACTCACCACACTGGCCCGACGGTAGTGCCCCTCTGCCTTGTCCAAGTCAATGGGGAAATCATCAAGTGACCAGGTGAAGGTCAGGTCCATAGTTGGATCATGAGATGCGTGACACTGCAGAGTAAGGTTTTCACCTACGTTGATGTCAGCACTAGATGGTGCCAGTGTGATTTTGGTGGCATCTGCAGGGAAAGAGCAGGGAGGGCTGTTAGCTCCAAACGTCCATGTACCAGCTACACACTGGCGCTGAGCATCCGGACCTGCTAGCACTTTGCAGGTTGTCATCCCTCTCTGCTGGCTGAGGTTTTAGAGGAGGAAGGTGGTTAGAAAATGGAAATGCTTTTCCCAAGGACTGGTGGCTGCTCGGGGTGATTTGGTGGGTGAGGCAGGAGGTTTGCTGCTCCACAGGCTGAAATGCCTTTGGTTCCCTGAGTACCGCATTGACGCTGGGGAGTATAAGGAAAATGATGGCATTCTTAGACATCCCTTGCTCAACTGACCCCAAGTCAAGGCAAACACCTCTACCTCGGACAGAGAGGATCCCGGTACTGTTGGCTTTGCCCATGAAATTCTCAGCAAAGCAGGTGTACTTCCCCTCGTCAGATTTGCTGATGTTCTGCAGGATCAAGGTGCCGTCTGTGGTGATAGTCACTCTGGAAGGGAAGAACCATACAGGAGGAGGGTTACAGGGGCTCTGCACTCTGTGCATCTGTTTCCAACCCCTTCTGGATTGAGAGGAGCTATGATAAAGACGGCTGCAAAGTGCTCGTAGGAGTTCTCTAAAGAAGCTATAGACATAGCAGTGCACTTTGGTCATCAAGTCCAGCCTTATGGAGAGAAAACCCCATCATTTCAGCTATGGTTTCTAGGTAGAAGCGACTCTGTGCTGCTACCTGCTACTGTTGATCAGAAGTTCAGTCCCTTTGGTCCAGAGAATGGTGGCTTTAGGTGCTGCTCTTGGTTGACATGGGATGATGACCTTCCCGCTTCGGGCTGCGGGGATCAGCCGCTTCACTGGGCTTAGTCTGAAATCTGGTGCTAAGGCTACAGGGGGAAAACAGAGGATTGAGGCACGGTTAGAAAAAGCTGCTATGGGGGCATTTTATGTGCCAGGTAAGTCGGCATCCTTTGGTGTTAGGTGCTTTGGTAACAGAAGCATGGCAATATCTGGTGAGCAAGATGAAGGAGGGATTCCTCTGCTGCCGGCTGGTGTCTAACAGGAAGGGCAGATGCTATGTGTTGTAATAGCAATGGGTATGACCCTAACAAGTGCAAGGTCTTCGAGAGACACAAGAACAGCTGCTTTTGAAAATGTAGAGGATATTCAATACCCTGACCAAGGTCACCGGTGGAGGCATCCAACTTGCCCAGGGCTCCTGGAACTGCAAAGGTAGGATTGGATTTTATCCATTGCAGTGTGTTAATGTTGGGCAATTGAGGCTCAGGGCCTTTAATTTCTCTCTGTCATCTACTGACCTTGAGGAGATAAGCTTTTAGACCGAGAAGAAACAAGGCTCACATCAGCCCAGTTCCTGCCAGCGCCCATCAAAGGCTGAGTGGGTACTGAGCCTCTTTCCTCCCCAGAAGAGGGAGGTTATGTGGTGGCTTAGAGCTTGCGCTGCTCTCTGTCCTGTACACTTTCTGCACCTAAACAGATGTCCTTGTTCTCTTTCAGCATTACTGAATTTACACAAGATTTCAATTGTAAAGCGCTGTGAAGTGTCTTGTTGAACCAGTAACTACATTTCAATGGTGAGTGGAGCCGTTTTATCTGCTCTTATCTCACTCTGACATTGCAAGCGCAGGTTATTAGTGAAAGGTCTAAAATGCTTCGGTGTCCCATTGAAACCCAGAGCACTGGGAAGTGAGAAATTACCTTGCACTGTTAATTCAGCACTTGCATATACTGTGCCATGCTTGTTCTCAGCCACACACTGATACATGCCAGAGTCCTCCAGGACTAGCTTGGAAAATCTCAGCTCTCCACCGCTCACTTCAATGCGGTTCTGTGCAAACAAGAGGATGAACCCATTAGATGAGAAAGACACAAATGGAACTCAAGCCTCAATGTGTTCAGGGTTGAGTTTCATTGCAGACTGATGCCAGGTTGGTGCCAGCCTGGTTTTCCATAGGAGGAAACGCAGGATGTGTTCATGTCTGTCCAGTCACTACCCCACATCACTGTGCTCTGCTGAGACTTTAGAGTGCCTATGCAGCAATGTGCAGGTCGTACAAAGACAGGTCCAGGGTGCTATTTATCCACCCTGGTAACTGGCTGTGAGTCCCTGTATTTGCATGAAGCAATGGCTGGGATGGTAATGCCTGGGGAAGGAAGTTGCCATGGGTAAGGACTGTGGCATTGCTTTGTAGCCTCATGGGGGCACATGGGATGCAGGATGACAGAACGGGGCTGCGATGCGTTTGCAGGGAGGCAGGGGAGGCTGTGAGCCTGGAGCAGCAGGTTCAGCAGTGCGGGCTGTGGCCTCGCTGCCCTCGCTGCCAGACCCGGTGCCGGTACCTGGGAGGTCAGGGGCTGCCCGTCCCGCAGCCACCGCACTGTGGGCCTGGGTTTGCCAGCGGCCACGCAGCTCCAGCGCAGGTCGGAGCCGATGTCCGCCTCCGTGTCCGTGATCACCTCCAGCCACTCCGGCTGAGCTGCAGGGAGAGCGCAGGAGGTCAGATGGGAGCTGCGTGGTGCCAGGCGGGCAGAAGGATGCTCTGTGTCATCTCTGCTGGCACGTGTTCCTCACAGCCTGTTTCACCACAGTAACAGCCTCTTGGGCAGGGATGCAGGGCTGAGGCCTCGCTGGGTCTGGCTGCGGCTGTGCATGTGGACTGCACAAATCTAAGGCAGAATCCAGACCTGAGGAGGACTTTTAGGGTTTCTCTTCTATCTGCAGTTATCCCTGAACTTCAGGAAAGTGTTGATTCAGACTAAGATAACCAGGTTAAGTTCTTGGCTAGATCTGATTAACAGCTCCAAGCATTAGCCCTTGTGGAAGTGGCCCAGGCTTGGAGAAGATCTTGGTTGAGAGCCAGGATTCATTTTAACCGCTCTTCTCCCTTCCCTTGTTCCCTCATTGTTGCTAGAATGATTTTAGAGCAAGTTAGCTCTCTCTACTTGCCGTAGCCTAAATGTACCCATTGAGGAAAGGTACCAGTGATCTCTACAGGTCTTTGTTATGGCTTTGCAAGATCAGGGCTGATAGGAGGCAGGATCTGAGCTGGTGGTTTTCCTCCCAAAGGCTCAGTCCGTTGCCTGGGGCATGTTGTTTTGCTCTGGAAAGGCATGTGCTTAAATGCCTTACCTTGAATGATGATGCGGCCCTGGTAGGTGTCTCTCCCTTTGACGTTTTCAGCCTCACACTCATAAGTGCCTTCGTCCTCAAAGCCAACATCCTGGATCTGCAAGAGGGGCTCGCTGCCGATCCACTTGGAGGACTGGGAGCCATCCAACTTCCTCCACTTGATCCGAGGAACAGGGCTATGGGAAAGTAAACCTGGTGATGGGCAGCTCTGGGGTCCCCCCTGCTGCAGTGCAGCACGCTCAGCCCCCATGTAGCCACCCAGCTCCCATCCCTGCTGGGCCTTGGCCAGCAGGACAGATGGCTTTAGCCAGTTCCCCCTCCTGTTCTCCCTCCATCTCTGGTCTCCAGCAGACCCATAGAAGTTGCAGGTTTTGCCATACCCTCCACTTTCTGAGCAACACAGACGCGGCACTCACTTTCCAAAGGCAAAGCACTCCAGTGTCACCATCTGCCCAGCCAGAGCATAGGTGTCTGCAGGAAACCTGGCCTTTATGCTGGGAGCGTACTGCCTGGCATCTGTGAAAGGAAAGCACCATTGAGGAGTTCAGGATGACTTTAAAATAGCTCAAGTGAGGTCTGACAGGGCAGAGGTCCTCGGAAGTTCTGCTGCTTTCCAGCGCCTTCGTTTAGGAGAAGGCAACAGAAGCTGAGCTCCATTTTCTTTTCAAAACAGCTCTTACTAAAGGCTCAAAATCTCTTTACATCTCGTGGCATCATGAAATGGTTTGGGTTGGAAGGGACCTTAGAGCTCATCCAGTCCCAGCCCCCTGCCATGGGCAGGGACACCTTCCACTAGAGCAGCTTGCTCCAAGCCCTGTCCCACCTGGCCTCGGGGCTGTTTCTCCTTCATTTCCTCTTTACTCCCCTTGCCCAGCCCAAGAAGTGTCCTTAGGTTCTCCTCTGTAAGGCCACCAAAGGCAGAGGAGTTTGAGGGCTCTGTGAGCTTTGTGCTCTGCCTCTTCTACCCACTGGTGGGGTTTGTAGGCACACAAGCGGTGAAGCCTGGAGAGAGGGCTGCTTCCTCTGGGCTCCAGGCACTTAATGCGTCTGTAAGCTCCTACCCCCCCCGCAGGGCTGCTCCTGTCCTGTGGAGCATTTTCCCCATCCCTTTAGGATAATCCGGGAGCACCGACCCTCTGCGGCGAGGCTGAGGCGGGAGAACTTGCTGAACACGCTCTTGGTGATGAAGTCGATGTGGCTGGTGGCAAAGCAGGAGTAGTTGCCCAGGTCAGAAGCCTCTGTCTTGGCAATGTAAAGGTTTCCTGTGGTCTGAGAGACAAAACGCCTCCCGTCGGCTGGGATGAAATTGGGAAACTCGTTCAGGAGCCATCGATAGGATAAACCTGTGGGAAAAGGAGCAGAGCGCACAAGCGGCTGTGTCCTCCCGGGTGGGACTAAACCCCGCTCGCTGTCTTGTGGCCAGGGTGGTCCTTCGACGGTGTTTTCTCCATGTGAGAAGCCCTACCTCTGTCTTGTTGCTTTACGGCGCCTGAATGGAACCCAAATCCGCTTCCCTGGAATTCCCAAGGCAAAGCACAGCGTGCTTCACGTGCTTGGGGATCCCTTTATCTGCTCGCTCTCTCAGTCCCTGCTAGCGGTGGTGCTTACCTGGGTAGTGCGGGGGGGGGCTGCAGGCGAACATCACTCCCCATCCCTCAGTGATCTTCACGGGGTCACGCTCCTCTGCAGAGAATTCCTGCAAAACTAAGCATGGAAAATCAAACCTGGCCGCGGGTGAAGGAAACAGCCGGAGCAGGGGCTGTGTGTGACCCCCCTCCACCGCTCTGCGCACTGCTTGTACAGAGGGGGTCCGGAACTACTACTGCTTTCCACTGCGCTTCCATGGTAATGGGAAGTGCCCAGGGATGATGTTGGGTTTCATGCATGGGAAAGCTTCATTCCAGCCCTTGGGAATGCGAGCAGGGGGCTCGGTTTACCCCAGTCCATGTGGCTACAGTTCATTTACCTGCTGGGGACAAACTTACAGCCAAAGCGGAGGGAGGCTTCCCTGCTCACCACTGTGCCCCTGGAATTAGATGCCACGCACTGGTAGGAGCCAGCATCCTTGGCTTTCACTGGGTTGCTTATCACTAGGTCACCTGCAACCAGCCTGTAGCGGGAATCTGGCTCCATCTTTATCTCTGTGCCATTCATCTTCCACCTGCCAAGAGGGGGGTAAAGAGTGAGAGCGGTATAAATCATGGAACAGGTTGGGTTGGAATCTCCCCTCTGGCAGGTTAAAGCCATTCCATGTGTCCTGTCCCTACAGGCCCTTGTCCAAAATCCTCATTGCACCTCTTGTGGTGCTGGTGTAGGCTGTGCTTTGGTGGGATCTGGGTCAGACTGAGCCTGTGTCCTGGGGGGGATGGCACATCCCACGTGGAAGGGGAGGCTGGCTTTTCCATGATGGTTGTGCCCTAGCTCTCACCTGTAGGTCGCAGGGGGACTCGCTCTGGCTCGGCAGGACAGGACGACTTTCTCCTCTGCTGAGCCTTCAGGGAAGAGGGTATGGGCTGGCTGCTCTTCAAACACCGGCCCATAGTTCCTTGTGCTGCTCTGTGCTTGGCACCACACTGCAAGGAGGGAAGAGAAGCTCAGTTCCATTTAGCTGTTTCTAAAGTTGTCATTTTCAGTTCTGTAGGGTGTCCCTGCCAGCGCCAGAACCAAAGAGCAACATGGAAATCACAATCCATATGTCAGCCCAGCCTCAGCCGTGGCTCTGGGCAGATAGTGTGCGTTTCCCACTGAGCATCTCACACCATCTCTGCTGTGACAGAGGGACCAGATGGGCCCGAAGATGCAGAAGGAGATCTGACGTGTGCCTCCTGCAAACCTGCGTGCAGAGACTGGAGCTGGGAGCCCCTGGATGCCCTCCGTGTCGCTGCGGGGAGGACGTGCTGGCTCCCCTCTGTCTGTACAAACTCTGGCTGGTTGGCTCCTGTGAAATGCTCTCCAGGCCCCTGCCTCCCTGCAGATCCCCTCCATCCCTGTGTCTGCAGCATCGGCTCTCAACGACTCGAACCTGCTGCTTGCTGGGGTGCAAACCGGTGCTGCTGGTAGCAGCTCTGTTCAGCTAATGGCATGAGCTTGAGGCTTCCTTTGTAATGTTCGGACACGGGTTTGGTTCTGGGTATGGCTCAGGCATAGGCACAAGAGGAACATAAGAACCTGCCTTCTCCTGCACTGTCACCTTTGGTGTGGTGATGATGTTTCACTGGAACCAGCTATCCATAGCATCTCACTGGGCATCTCAGATGTGTGACAAGTGCTGGCAGACCCCCTTCCACGCCGGCTGTATGGAAAAGGGTGTGTGGATAGGGAAGAACAAAGCCTGGAAATCCCTCACTGCAGGAGCAGCTATTGGGATAATGACCACCAGGAGCCTTGCTCCCTCCCTGCACCGTGTCCCTTAGCAGGGATGCGGCCACCTCAAGGCAGTGAGCATCCAGCACGGTTCCTCTGCCTCTGGAGTGAGAAGCTTAGCGAGCTCCAGGATCCTTCCATGCTTTGTATTTGAATGAATAACTGTCTTCAAACTGTCATCCCGACCAGCAGTCTGCTTCCTTCTCCACAGCACTCAGCGTGCTCCCCAGTTAAGTGACTGCAGCCAGTGTGATGTTTTATGCAAGAGCAGCTTCCAGCAGGGAACGGCCAGCTCAGCGCTGCTGGGCTCAGGGGAAGCAGCCCTTTACCTGGAGCTCCGGGGGTTCAGCTCATGTTCCGGCTGCTCTTGCATGTGGAGATGAGGGTGGGATGGGATTTAATTGGCTCTGTGGGCTTGGAGCAGCTGCTCCTTGTGTCCGAGCATCAGGCAATTACCAGGCCCTTGCTCCTGGCAGCAGGGATGTGCCACTGTCTGATGCTTTGGGAGCAGGGAAGAGCAGCATCTGCAGTGTCTCGTTCCCTCCACATCAGTGTGGGTGCCACTTCCCTTCTAGACCAGTCCCGTTCACAAAGAAGTGTGTGTAGGCATTGCTCTCAGCAATGGCTGTGCTGAACAAGTCTGAAGGAATAACTCTGCTGACCAGCCAGTGAAGTAATAATGAGTTAATAGAGAATTAATAACAAAGGAGGGTGTTAATTGTGTTCTGATAGGTGGTAGTGAATGGGTTAAGGTTTAAACCCCTTTAATTTTGAGATTCATAGTGTATGGGAAATGATTTCTATGTCTTTAACAATTAAAATATCTGTTGCCAGCACTCACGTGCTGCTTCTAATGGGATGCTCGTTCCAGATCAAGCCACATTACGGACACAGTCCCTCCGGTTGGACCCAGAGCCTGCACACCCTGTTACCCACTGCTGTCCCCTTCTCTCTGCCAAGGTTATGAACTGCAACTGTCAGGCATTGATTTTCTGTAACGTAATCAATGCGAGGACTTTGGGTGAGGTTTTAGCTGCAGTTCCAAGGTGTCTGCGGGATCGTGAGGGTGAAGTGTCTGGATTTCAGTCATTAAGCAGAGCAGCAGTTAAAGTCATCGCTCAACAGTTACAGGATAAGGATATGGCTGGAACTAGGAGCTGAGAGCAAAGCAGAGGGACAAATCTCAGTTCTTCTGAGGCTGAGAACTGTCACTCTCGATGTTACCAAAACCTTGGGCACTATCGTTTGGACCGTGGGGAGAAAACGAATATGAACTAAAGGTCTTTAAACCTGCAAGCCAGATCTGCAGGAAGCAGTGACCTTGCCTTATGCAGCCCTACTTCATGTGTTGAAATCCAGCTAGGAGAGCAGGAAGGATGACAAATACACTGCTGCGCCTCTCTAGAACAGCGCTGGATACCAGGGAAAGCAAATGTTAACACCTAAATAAATAGGAATAGGTGAAAGTGGGAACTGAAGTGGCAAAACCAGCTTGGAGATTTCACATAGCACAAGGGGCGACTTGCGCTGCTGGTTGGGGAGAAAGGTCCTGGATCCTGAAGGGACAATGCAGTTTCTGGATGCTTGTGCATCATTCTTAGGATGTGGCCCGTGCTGGAAGCCAGACCTGGAAAGCCCAAGTGTCCCGGGAGCTGCTTCCCTTTGTGCCCGGAGCTCCAGAGCGCTGACCGCGGCAGGGATGAGTGTCGCTGTAGGAGAGCCGCACGCAGACGCATGTCCCCAGTCAGAGCTGTTCTTTTTAAAGTGCAGCTCTCGGAGGAGCACGGGTTGTTTTTAACAAGGGTTGTTTTTAACAAGGGTTGTTTTTAACAAGGGTTGTTTTTAACAAGAGCCTTTCAAGCAGCAAAGGGAACGGTGCCTGCCCTCGGGATCCGCGCATTCCGGGGCTTTTACAGGAACCGGAGGCTTCAGCCGATCCTGACAGCCTCCACTGGAGACTCATCGCTGGGCGCTTTGTGAGCTTTACACCTTTACATGCTGCTCACCCCCAGCGCGGGTGGTGTGGCCAACCCCGCTCCCCACACCTGGAGGTTTTGGGTCTCCATCCACCCTGGAGTGGTTCCTTGGGCCTGACCTATAGCTGGTCCCTCCTCCTGCTCCCAGGGAGGATTCCTGTGTCCCAGCTGGCTCCTGAGACCCATCCCATCATCAGCCAAAGGTCAAGAGGAAACAGCCCTCATGGGCTTTACACTGAGTCACCTTCTGTGGGCTCAGCTTGGATGAGGAGCGAGTTGCACGAACTCAGCTGGTTAATGGGAGAACCCGACTCCATCCTCCTGCCTCGACCAGATTTGGGTCACACCAATTGCCAAACAGGCTAATTACATCCCAATGTAGGGCAGCCACCCCTCCCTCTGCCTCCTCGGGGACCCAGAGAACATTAAAAGGTAATTAGATATTTATAAGGACAGGCGAGCAGTCTCTGCCCAGGATGATGAATTACCTTGAAGGCATTATCTGAGTCTCAGTGGTCTGAAATGAAACATCTCCCTGCTGAAAAGGGACCTTTTGGGTGCAGCCTGAGACTCCCCGGGATGCAGGAATGGGCCCTGATGAATGGGGGAATCTGCAGTCAGGGGATGGCCAAGAAGGCATCCTTAGAATGAGTCCTGCTGGCAGGAGGACATTCCCCCTTGCTCCAAGGCTAGCACAGCCTGGCTCTGAGGGACACTGCTCCTTTCCAAGGCATCACCTGAGGTTCTGCATCCCTTGCACTTCACTTAAACTTGAATTGAGAAAGGGAGAGACTTATGTCTCAATCCCTATCCTTTTCCTTGAGTGGAACAAAGGGAAGTTGGGCAAAGCTGCATACACCACTGGAGACTTGGGTTTGAGCATCACAGAGCACAGAGAGGTGCATCTCGGGTGAGCAATGACCATTGCATGCCCTGGGTGACTCCTGCTCAGCATCTCCTGCAGCCCCTCTGGCTTCTCCCATGGAGACCTCGGGATGGGACAGGGACGTGAGGGGCTGCACTTACCCAGAAGGGTGATGGCAGTGAGGGATGTGCGGACATATCCAGCGGCGCTTCCCATCCTGTGCCTCCAGCTGGGTTAGGGCTGAGCCTCGGTGCGTGCGTGGGGACGGTGGCCCTGAGCGAGACACAGACACAGGAGTTAGAATAGGGGAATGGTTTGGGCTGAAGGGACCTTAAACCTCCTTCAGCTCCAGCCCTGCCACAGGAGCAGCTTTGCTCCAAGCCCTGTCCAACCTGGCCTTGAGCACTGCCAGCGATGGGGCAGCTGCCTTCAACCTGCTGCTCCCTCTGCTTTCACTGCAGCCCCGCGCACGGAGGGGGTTCTGGGCTCAAATGCACACTGAACCCAACAAGGTTCAGTTTCTCATTGAGCAACACCCCCAAGTCCTCCTCAGGCTGCTCTGAGACTCTCCACCCACCCTGTGCCCATGCCTCGGATTGCCCCGACCCAGCACCCATCAGCTCCAGGGCCCAGCATCCATCGGCTCCAGGCCCCAGCATCCATCAGCTCCAGGCCCCAGCATCCATTGGCTCCAGGGCCCAGCATCCATCGGCTCCAGGGCCCAGCATCCATCTGCTCCAGGCCCCAGCATCCATCGTCTCCAGGCCCCAGCATCCATCGGCTCCAGGGCCCAGCATCCATCGGCTCCAGGGCCCAGCATC
>JASSUY010038884.1:0-33212 GCA_032466535.1 Forpus xanthops
TATTTTTACAGCGATGACAAGCAGGTGAACAAAGCTGCTGTTGTGCTGACCTGCTAAAACAAACCAAAGGGGTTTGGATGCTGCAGTTCTTGAGCTGGTGAGCTGGCAACGCTCCCTCCCAGAAAAGCATCCAGAGCCTGCCCCTCAGCATTGCTGGTACTATGCCATATTTTCCCACCAGGATGCTTTGGAGTGCCCTTTCCTTTCCAAGGTGGGAAGCTCAGTCGTACCATCTATCTGCTGGTGTAAGGCTTCCAGCACTTCTGAATATTCAATGCCTTGATTTTTTAGAAAGCTGCTGTGGGTGTGAGCATAACTCAGGGCCTACAAGAAATCTGGAGAGGGATGTTTTACAAGGGTGTGTAGGGGGCAGGACAAGGGTGAATGCTTTTAAACTGGAAGAGGGGAGACTGAGATGAGCTCTTAGGCAGAAGCTGTTCCCTATGAGGGTGCTGAGGTGCTGGCACAGGGTGCCCAGAGAAGCTGTGGCTGCCCCATCCCTGGCAGTGTTTGAGGCCAGGCTGGACAGAGATTGGAACAATCTGCTCTAGTGGAAGGTGTCCCTGCTCGTGGCAGGGGGCTGGAACCGGATGAGCTTTAACGTCCCTTCCAACTCAAAGCATTCTATGACTCTATCTATGACTGAGTACTACATGCAGGAGAACATGTAGTCCTGACCCACCAAGAGAAGGTCAGCAATGCAAATATGACAGCCCTGATGCTGTGCCAAAATGATGAACGATTCAGGTCAGGCTGCCTCTGGGAATGCATGTAGACATTGCAAACTGCAGCTTTTAAGATGTAGCTCCTCATATTTGGTACTTCAGTTTCAAATAAGCATTTTGCTTTTTTTTGGCTGTTGTCACTATAAAAGATGGACAGGACTTTGCCTTGAGCGGCCAGAGTCTGATCTTTCCAGCTTTAATTGGGTGGTTAGTTCTATCTATTCTCTCCCAAATTATTTGAAAGGAATTGCAATTTAATACATTCTGCACTTAAGAAATTTAATCAATCATTAGAAATAACTGCCAATGATAGGAAAATATGGTAATTCGTGTTATTTTTGCAGACAAAGCACTGATATAAACAAAACATAATTAAACATGCCCTCTTTTTACACTTCATAAAGAGCCACCATCCTTGGGTATTATAAATCTCAACTTATTTCTCTGATCTCAGGGCATAAAATGTGTTCTGTGAATTGTCTTACTTCATGTAGGAAAACACTGATAATATTTGCCTTGCAGGCAGCATAAACCACAAAATGTAAAATAAAAATAAGTTATTAATCAGTCTAACGGGCAACTTAAATGGAAAGCTGTCTTCTATGTCACATTAAAAATGATAATGAGCAGCATTGCACAAGGCAATATTGTTACAGAAAAAAAAAAACCCAAACCACATTACACTCAGGCTTCTCAACCCATATCTGTGCTGCAGTCTTCAGGAAGGAAACAAGAAGGACAAGTTGAGTAGCTGGTTACCATGGGTATGTTGCCTGAGGAGTACCTGCATTTCAATGTGGCCATACCTAAACCAGGTGTTGCTGTTTTATCTGCAGCTAACCCAGCCTGAGGCAACTGTGATCTTGTTTTTCCACATTTGCATCTTAGTAGAAACAAAGTTTTAGCTCAATTAAATACCTGTCACAGAGGGAGGAAAGAGTGGGGATATGTTGTGACGCATATGAATACGTTGTGGGTTTGAAAATGGTCTGGTAGGAGCTATATTTTTAATGATCTGTGACAAAAGCAATGCAAAAAGAGAAAACCCTCCCCTGAGGCCACTATGTTGTTCTTTGCTTCTCACTAAGAAACAGAATTATTGAATGAAGTCCATTGTATTAAAATAGATCCTGTTCCCTAGCTCATCACATAGGCACCTGCAATTTGCTTTTACTCTTACTGTTTTTTAACTCCCTTTCCAGCATGCTCTGAATTGAAGGTTGGCTTATGGGCAATATTCTTATTCTAAGAAGGTTGTTAAGGCTTGTGTTTCTCTATCATGTAAAAATAGGTTGACTTGGAGTTACCTTCTGTGTCTGCGTGCATCATAGGAGCAGTCCTATGCCTCAAGGCTGTGTTTGCCAGATGTTGTTTGCTCACTGCAACTTCCTTGGGTCTGCCTTTGGTGGCAGCAATCAGTATTTCCAAGGGGTGGGTAATTCGTATGCTTTCAAATATTAAGTGTGGTATGTAGAACAGACCAGCCCCAGAATTCTCTGTTTATCCCAGAAATATTTGTCTGCCTCATCTGCTTTTGTCATGACATCAAAGAAAATATACTGGGCAGACAAAAGTGCTCACCTCTTCCTTACGAAGACACCAGCATCACCCATGCAGGGCAGGATGTGGTTTGTAGGGCAGACTGACCTGGAACAAATGTTCAGTGACAGTATAGATACCATTGCTGGCTCTCAGGTGACCTTGTGCTTGGGGCTCCTCTCTATAAAGGGTAGCTGGTGTACAGTGTAGATCTGGCAATTAACTTTCTGATGTGTTTTCATCTTTCTGTCACAAATCCAATGAGCACTCAGTCTGAAGCTGCGCCAGTACCACACACAGTGGAAATGCATCATGTCTGCACGGCCTCCGTCTTTCTGCTGACTGCCTTATTGTATGCATGTCCATCGTGTTCTGGTTTCAGGGCTGCAACTGGAAGGATGCAAGAAGTCTGTCTTTATAAGAAATCTTAGTAAATATGCTTATAAGTACATTCAGAGGCTCACCTACTGCTGAAGGTGTGTTTCTGCTTCCCATATATAAACAAGATAGTACGGCTTACTATTCTCTCTTGTGTGTTTTTGCAAGGAGTCTTTCAAGGCAGGTGTTGCTTGCTGGTGTGTAGTTCCCAGCACTGACAGAATCCAGCTGTCAGGTGAGCTTTACAGAAATAATAATTACTTGGTCATCAAAAGAGGGCTTATAGATAGTATTTTTCTCTAGTCAGGCAAATTCCTCTCTTCCCAGCTCACCCTGGACATCTCAGTAAAATCCTAAAACTGGTACTTTCTGGAGTGTTCTCCAAATCTCTCTATATGACAGCCCAACTATTCAGGTGCTTTTCCAGTTGTGACTGTACTTGTATTCAAAGCCAGTGGAGATCAGCAGGGCTTACTGCTTCAGCCTGAATGCTCATGCTGAATGACATCTTCTCTGCAGCAGTGGCTAGAACTCAGTTCTCTGACATGCCTCACTCTCCCTGTTTAGATCTGTTGTTTACATTCTTACTCCATTTCTGTCCAAGCTCAGCTCATCATGTATAACACTTTGTATATCCCCACTGGAGATTACGAATAGCATCTCCAGCAGTGGAATTCTGCGGGCATGTGTGCTGTGCAACAACACATAACTGAGATGCAGTGCCAAAAATTCAGGTTGCGTGCCAGGAAGCATACACGTATCAATATACCAGGCTGTGGAAAATGATGTAAATCCCGTGCATGAAAATCAATATTTCTATGCTACTGGACTGACTACTAGAAATGTGGCAGGAGAATGCTTTTGCAAGGATGCACATGTACTCTGAAATGCCTGTCACCACTACTGTGTTACCTCTGTAGCCCCTGCTAGCTTTGTATTGCCATATTGTTATTTGAGGTTTCTTGGCCAACAGTGAATATATTCAGCCCACAGGTTGGCCCGTGGATGGTAAGGGGCAGCATTGGGGTTTATTGAGCATATGTGGTAAGGAGGTGGAAAAAGTGTTTTGTGTCCTGGGAGGAGCAGGACTGTAGAGCGAGCACCAGCCGTCTGTGCAGGCATCCTGGGTGGGGTGGACATGAATGTTAGCTGGGAATAGATTTATATATGTGCTACAGCCCTAGATCAAGATCTCCTGGTACCTGCATTTTAGTCACAACTGCTGTTGTGCTCAGGCAGCCCTGAGATCTGGAACTGTGAGGAAATCTTGTGCTTACCAAGAGGGGGAAAAAAAAAACAAAAAGAAAAAATAGAAATAGTTTTGGGGATGCCTGAGAATATTTTAGTTCTGTCATGGAGTTCAATTAACTGATAGATTGTCAAATGGCTAAGATAATGGGCACAAAGGTATTCATGCAAGGCAGAGTTTGCCTAGAAGCTTCAAGGTATGTAAAGGGAGAGCTGTGCTTAACAGGTCATACTCTTCTAGGAGGTGGGTGACAGTGCATGGCATTGCTCCAGTCCTGATAGCAGAGATGCCTGTCCCACACAGCTTGTGAGAGCTCTTCCTTGGCAAGCAGTGCCATACACAGCTGTCTCCCACAACTGCTTAGGTTGCCTTACAGAAGAGGAGTGGGGTTGTGTGATCCCTTAAATCTCTAGGCAAACAGGACTTGGTCAATGAGCTACACAAGAGAGACTACAGGTTCCTTGAGTGGTGGTGCTGGGGATGGTAAATGTGGAGTCTTTAACACTAGTGAAATTACCTGTTATATTACAGTGCCTGGAAGGGAGACCAGATCCATCTCTGCCTCCAGTCATCAAATAAACAGTTTCTTGCCTCCACTAGCACATCGCGGTGGGTATTATATATCACACAAACCACTGAAAGAGCTAGTTATCTTTTGGAGGAAAGTATTGTGTAGAGGATGAGAGTAGCTATTTGGGTGCTAGGTCTGTAAGTGAACGTTATGGCAGGTATAAATTAAGGATCTCCGTATGAGTGTTGATTTACACAGTTCTAGACCCGGCTTGTAAGAGGCATGCCACAAATCTGCAGTGCTATTTCTGTTTCAGGGAGAAGGAGAAATTCATTGCTTTGTCTCTGATTAAACAGCCAACTGGGACTAGGATTGACAAAAATGTGTCCATCAAAATGTTCTTTTTGACTAGAATATAGCTTAATGATCCTCATTTTTCCATTGGTTAAAATTATGCATATTTTAATGAAAAAAACAGGGTTGCCTAATTCCTCTCCCTGTTTTAAAATCTGATTTATTTGGGGAGATTTGAAACATGGACTTTATCTACATACATGCATATATATACACATATATATATCTAGGCACGGCACAGAACTAAGAATGTTTTGAGGGATGAAGTGCTGAAGGATTTCACTTTGCTTTTTTGATGGTCCATTCACCACCAGCAGTCATCCTGGGAGCAATGTCCTCCCTGCGTCTTTCTGATGAGTTTTCATGAAGAATAACTTGTGTTTTCCAGACAAATGTAGCAGAAGCTGGTTCTGATGCTGGCTTCTGTCTTGAGCATCTGAAATCAGCCAAGCCCTTGGTATAAAAGAGAACAAATTGGACTGCAGTATGAGTTTTCAAGGATGATAGAATTCAAATACTTCCCCCAATTTTAGTAGGTAGTCCTTTCATATATATAATGTTGTCAAGTGTGGTAAAACAAAGGGGAAAGTGATAGCTCCTGGTCTCATTAAGACTAAGTCAGCAGGAGCTAGTCAGACAAAATATTCATGTTTAGTATCTTAGCAGCGTGGTCATCTAGAATATAGGACTGCAAATTCAGAGTATTTTCAGTCATGTACTGCTGTAGCTTTCTCCTCACTTAACAACTGCCTCTTATTGCAGGTTCTAAATGCTGCTTGGACCATGTCATGTTTTGCTTTTCTTTGTTTTTCTCAATGGTAATGTTACAGCACTGTCTAGAGGGTTCTTTTTTTTTTTTTGATGCTTTTTGTTCCAACTCAGGAAAAGAACATTAAAAAAAGCTAAAGAGAAATGAGTAGAGATGGTCTGACTTTAAAAGGAAGAGAAGAATATGAGCTATAAATGAAACACAGACTCCACAAGTGATGTAGCTAATGAAAGGCTCAGGCCCCGACTGATCCACAGCTACAGAAATGTGCTTCTTGAGGATGAAAGCACTGAAGAAATGGGAAGGACTTAAGTCCTCAGTTTAGTGATTAAGATGTTCAAGTAAGTCAAAATGTAACATCAATAATTTTGAAGCGGTATTTAGAATTAATGTAGTTCATGTTTTACTGCAATTCCTCTTTCTTTACTGCTCATGTGTGAAAAATAGCTTGTACTCCTAAGAATCATCTTTTGGTTTAATAAAAAGCAAAACCGGATCATCTAAGCCCAGAAAAAGCAGGAAACCCAATCATTGTGCTTCCTATTCTTGGGGTTGTTTATGGAAAACTGCATTTGTATGTCAAAAAGTACAACTTTTTATTACGTCAACCTTCTCACAACAAATACTACTAATACATTTCAGTTCCTCCTCCTTTTCTGTTTAACTATTCCCTGCTCAGTTGGGAAGGCCAAATTTTTTATCCATTTTGCTTTTTGTTATTACTAGAGCATTGGTGTTGAGCGGAAATGATCACAGTGCGAACTCCATCCCATGCAGACCCTGGTACCCTGCTCTGGCTGCTCAAGTGGTTGTCTCTGTTACTGAGATTTTGTTTCAATTTATCAGCCAGGTAAATTGGTTGTATTCCTTCCAGAGCATTAGTAAACCTTTCACTGCCATACCAGATATCTATTTCTTAACTAAGGACTTAGAGATCCATATTGTCTCTCAGATGAAAGAATCCCAAAGGATTTTTCCTGAAGGAAAAAGCTTCCTATAAAATTATGTCAGTTGTCTGACAGTTTTTTGGGTGCTACTGCATCCCAGGTGTGATTTATGTATCATCTATAACGTGAGGAGGTTTTTGTTGGAGATGTGAGACTAGTACTGAGATGCGTGTCAGGAGACATAAGGCTAAAGACTAGATCTTGAGAAGAAAATATGGAAAGAAAAAAGAATTGGGAAATTAAGTCTATTTCCAGAAATGTAGCTATCCATGTACCAGCTGGAATCTAGTGAAACATGACAGACATTTTTGTGTCTCCAGGTAGAAAATACTGTATATGAGGCCCTAGTGCAGTGTGTAGGTCACTCTGTGAGTGCTGCTTTCACACCTCAATATTCTGCACAGTTGTGCTGATATATACTGGTTCCTCCAAGAATGCATTCTTCAGTATTAGTGGGAAATTGTTTTCTTACCCTTTGTTACCCTCTTGAAGAGCTTTGTGTTTCCTAAAACCACTGAGGTGTCCTGGATAATTATAGCTTCCAGAAGGTCTCACCAGCTCAAGAGCTCTCTGCATTTTCTGCTCTTGTGGAGAGAACTGCCCTTCTCTGTATTGATTCTGGAGCTTTCCTCCTCACAACAGGACCTGTGGTACTGTAGCACAGTAACACAAAGCATTTACTCCCATGGTAAAGAGGAGTGAGACTGGTGGCAGGGGTGAAAGAAGAATCTAGGTAAATCAGATGTAATCCTTCAGGATAAAAGCTTGCCAGAAATCACTGATTCCTATCATTCTTGCCCTTGCAAAAAGTAGAAGAGTATCTCAGAGATCACAGTTATCTATAAGTTTGGGGAGGAATCCTGTTCTAATCCAACAGAAGTTTAGAGAATTAGAAACAGTTTGTAACCATCCGTGCAGAAGTTTCATGGCCTTGTTTTGGATAGTTGCATGTATTTTGCAAGGCCTGTATGCCTGGAGCTGAACAAGGCAAGGCGTTTCAGATTTAGCTATTGTGGTTGATGAAATTCAACCACAATGATGAAAACAGCTGAAATTTGCAAAGATTTTGAATTTTCTGCTTTTGGAATTCAACTCAATTATGAATCAAGAAGATTTATAATGACAAAATCATAGTAGCTTTGGGTTTCAGAGTGTGGGTTTTCTTGCAAGCCATTTCTGAATAGTGGAGGAAGTTGTGGTGAACCTTTACAAGTAGTTTGGAAGATAAAACCCCAAACTTACAAAAGTTCCTGTCTTACAGGAGGCAGATCATCCACCTCCAAAAGGCATTCTGGGAAAAGGAATTGTCCAAGATGCTACGGTAAAGGACATCACCAGTGTTGGTTCTGTGCTGAATAAGCAATGGGCATGCTTGCTCAGGGTTTACTGATGTAATTCCCATTTTCCCTCTGGGAAACCAGAAGGAGTTTTGAAAACACACAAAAATATATCTTTCAAGCAAAGCTATTTTACATCATATTGGAATAAAAAGCTCTCTTATCATACAAAAGGTGATGTTGTATTGTGCTTTGGAGAGTCAAATAGCTTAAGGATATAGGGCTTCTTTCTTCTCTTGATGGTGTAATTCTGTTGACATCTGCAATTTCTTCTGCTTTCCACCAGATTTGTTTGCACTGCATCATTTTGGCTTCTTCTGTTTGTCAGTATGGAGCTGAGTAAAATATGTCAGTATGGAGCTGGTTGTGCAGCTGACAGTTTCAGGCAGGAGCTGTTTGCAGTGCTATGTAGTCCTCTGGACCAGGACCAGAGGAGGGGAGACCCTTCGCTTGCACACAGCTCTGCTTATAAGCTGTGGTCTCCAACCGCAGTCTTCTCCCTGGCCTCTCCTGGGCAGCAGCCATCCTTTTTCAGGACACGCTGGATGGGAAACATCCAACACCCCTACCATAAATCCACAGCACTGCATTGCCACCACGTCCTTTGTCCTCCCTAGACCAAGCCATAGAGAGAGGAGTGGTGCCACAGCCAGCGGTTCCCACAGCTATGTGCCATTGAACAATAAAGGGCTGCATACTTTAATGATGATTAATTACATTTTCTCATATCTTTCTATCAATTAACTGGAAATGTTTCTTTGTTTAAATAATTGTCTTTTGGTAAATAAATGCGTAAACACTACTTAAAGCATTTTGGGGTCTAATTATACTTATCTGAAAGTTAACAGATTCAAGATGTGATTTGTGTTTTAATTGTTTTAATGTCTAGTAAAACATGGTGTTGATTTTCTGAACAAACTGATCTCTATTGTAAGAAAATGAGGAACTACAAACGATTTTCTCAATCCAAGCTACTTGTTGAGCAAAGATCTGCCCTGAGCCTGGGTTCGTACTGGGGTTTGCTTTTCAGCCTTGTCAAACCAACAACCCACTGAGATAAGTGACTCAGCTTAAAGGTGCCAGGGCCTGGCTGTGGTGTGTGGTGAAGTACAGCATCACAGCCCTGGCATCCCCATGCTGTGATCTGGGTGCCTGTGGTGCAGAGCCAAACGTGGCTTCCAGTCCGGTTCAGTCCCATTTGCAGGGACAGAGCTCATGGATAACTCACGTGCTGTACCTGACCCCAGGGCAAGAGAGGTCACAGCTAAATCGCCATGATCTAAATGTATCAGGCTTTTGGACTCAGTTACCTTATAGTCTTTCATCTCTCTACCCTCTCTAATAGTAGAGGAGCACCGTGTCACTGTGGTTTGTTATTCTCATTAGCTTCCATTAGCTGTAACACTGGGGACCTCTCTCCAGTTCAGCCAGAGGCTGTGTCCAGCCCTGACAAAGATAAGGCACATCCTGAGACTATGGTGAGAGCAGCTGGTAGAACAACCACATAACTGGAGGTAAAAGAAGCAACAGAGGGAGAAACAGTGTCAGTGGCAGAGCTTGCAGCACTCCAGCAGCTTCCAGAATGGCTGGAAACTGGTGTGGCACAAGTGAGTGGCAAGGAGGGATGTGATGGAGGAGCATGTGCTGATGCCATGATGCTCTTGTAATGCTCCTTCTGTGCTGCTACCTAGCTAGTGTGGATCCTTGAGTGAGGAATGGTGGGGCCTGTTTATTCACACAGTCCTCTGCTCGTGGCCTTCTGAGGCTCAGAATCATAGAATTCCAGACCGGTTTGGGTTGGAAGGGACCTTAAAGCTTATTCAATTCCAACCCCTGCCATGGGCAGGGACACACTCCATTAGAGCAGGTTGCTCCAAGCCCCTGTGTCCATCCTGGCTTTGAACACTGCCACGGTTGGAGCAGCCACAGCTTCTCTGGGCACTGTGTGCCAGCGCCTCAGCACCCTCACAGGGAAGAACTTCAGCCTGAGAGCTCATCTCAGTCCCCCCTCTGTCAGGTTGAAGCCATTCCTCTTGTCCTGTCCCTACAACCCTTGTCCAAAGCCCCTCTCCAGCCTTCCTGTAGCCCCTTCAGGCACTGGAGCTGCTCTGAGGTCTTTCTGGAGCTTTCTCTTCTCCAGGCTGAACAAACCTTTTCAATCTTATTGAATCTTTGATCTTCAATATTGTCTTTCAATCTTGATCAAGCCTGGAGATCAAGAATGAAGAATATGGTTGAAGATCATTCCTGCTCCAAGCACACAGTGTGCCATGGCCACGGACCTCTTACATTATCAGCTCTCTGTTTTAATTTCCCTCCCTCTAAAACAAGGGTAATATTTCTGCAGTTCTGGATGGTGTTAGAAGGTTAAAATCACAAATCTTGAGAGGGGATCAGGCAAGACAGAGTAAGGACAGCAAAAGAAATAAAGAAAACAGTTTTCTGCTATTTTTTCCTTACCCAAAATTTATTCATGGGCTTTTCTCAGTTACACTTCCTTTTTGAAGATAAGGGGAAGCGAAGGAAAGGAAGAAAAACCCTCCCACACATTCAAACAGAATTTGCATTTGACTGTATTAAAATTTTTCTTCAATTGCAATTAAGCAATAAATCTTCACCAGTTGCAAAAATAAAGAGAGTGGGGTGGGGGAAATTTATTAGATAATGTAATCTTTCAGGCATTTTTTAATTTCCTTCTAAGATCTAGAATATCAGTTGGAGTCCCAGGTAAAATAGGATTGGAGCTTTCAGCCACAAGTTGTGACTCAAAGTGCTTAGCTAAATTAAACAGAACAGATGTGGAAAATAAGATGAGAGTTATGCATATAGTTCCCAAACAGCTGTCCCAGCCCCCTCCCATTGAAGGGCTAGGCCTAATTCCCTTTTGTTGACCAAAGTCTTGCAATTCGATCCTAAAAGCTTGTCAGAATTAAGCACAATGCTTAATATAAGTTTATATTTTAACTGTTTTTCTTTGATATTTGACAAGGACATGGGAAGTAGCTCCAGAACTTTCTCCTGGGCCAATTTGCTGAAGGTTGCTGTGAATCATGCATCCCCTTGGGCTGCTCGCTCCGGGGACCTCACTTGAGACCTGGCACCTGTTAACCACCAGAGCAATTAATAATTAATTAAACAAATAAGCCCTTCACGTTGCGCTGTGAAATCAAAGCTCCTGCATCAAAAAGAGCTTTACCTTGTAGGTTGCCAGAAGTAACCTCTGCCCCAACACTTGTGCAGCGCGGGGAGGAGCAGAGAGTTGCTTTTTTACCTCGGAGTAGTGACTTTTTACAATAGATTTAAGAGAGGAATAAAAGAAAGAACTGTCAGTCTTGTTACATCCTTCTACTAAATACCACTGCAACGATGTCAGCAGTGTCCGAACATAGAACAGCTAACGAGAAAAAGAAATCCTATACATTCTTGTGGAAAGCAGAATCAGCAGAGCCTTTCAGCTTACATTGCCCTGTGCACTCTCAGAGATGGAATAGTTTGTCTCACTGCTGCTGTTTTGGTTTCAGAGATGACAAGCGTATCATGGCCTTTATTCCCCCCCTTTTTTTTTTTCCCCCAAAAAGTAACTGCACATTAAGGAGATAAGTGAACTTCAAAGGGCTGAATACCAATCAGAAGATGGAGGATGGCCACACATAAAGCTCTGCTGCTTCTGCAAACCCCTTTAGTAGCCAGACAAGGTCACTGATCAGGGTAATTTGCAGGAAAAGTCAATTTCTCAAGTACCCAAGGCAGGTGTTGTGCCATTCTGTGACAATTTACTGAAACTAAATTGAGGAAGTTGAAAAAAGCAAAGGTCATGAACCAGGGGAGAAAGGAGGGAAGCAAAGTCTCTGTGACTGTATGTTTAACTCCTTTTCAACCAAAGCATATTTACAAATTACTGAGCCTGTTTCCACTTAAAAAGGTAAAATCCCACTTGTGTGACACAGACCTGCTTAGGAAAAACTGGGCTAAACCATGGTTGCACAATGAGGAACTGTGAGCAGTGGTTAAGGAGAGCACAGGGTGATTCTTAGGGAACTTTTAGCAGAGTAAAGGGGAAAAGGAGAAGTTAGTTTCACATTGAAATATTTCTCAGTCTCGGCGACAACAAAAATCTGTATGAAAGCAGAGAGAATGGAAGTAAAAAGGTAAAAACATATGTGAGAAACTTGAAGCAAGTCACTGAAATGACTGCAGAAGAGAAAGGGGGTTGTGTCTCAAAAAGTACTGCTTCAATTGAACCCCACAATGCTCTTTTTAGACTTGGGGGTTTTTGGGAGTGCATCCCAGCATCCTTCCTTCTCAGCTTGGGTTTCCTTCCAGACCCAGATCTTGCTTTGACCTTTGGTTGGCATGTGTCCAGAGCACATCTGCCCTGGGTGGTGGGCACCATTCCTGGGATGTAATAACTTCCTGGGCCCTTCCAGCTGTACAGTTATGTGATCCTTCAGAAAAGGGTCAGAGATGTTGTCTCAGTGACAACAATAGCTACTGTTAAGTGACCAAGGCTGTGAAGTAGGAGGCACACATAGGAGTGAAGGAAGTGTAGACCCTACCTCAGCAAACTTCCATGTGAAAACAGAGCTCCATAAGTGTTTGTAGCCTGGTATGCGGAAGAGAGAAATCAAAGACCTAGTGGTGTGAGTGAGGTTCAGATGACAAACAAATGGATTTCAGTCTTACTTCCTTCTCATGGTACCACAGATGATGAGCTGGTGACCCCTTACAGTGCAGGAGTTGTTCAAGTACCAGCAGCAGTCCAGTGTTTGTACTAGCTGGAAAATCCAGTTAATCCAAAATGACTTTGTCCATCGAGAAGGAGCAGCACCAAATGAAACCAGACTATCATTCTGGTTCCACATTCCTAAACAAATAGGTAATAATAGTTGTGTTGGTGACACAAACACACATGTAGCTTTCCTTCCTATGCCCTGGTACAAGATTATTTTATTTTATGCTACATTTTCACAGGTCACTAGGGTGATGTTTAGCTATGCCTCTGGCCATGGAGCCTGGGAAGTTTATGGGGCAGCAAAAGACCATTCTCTCTACTTATTTTCTGTGGGCTCTTATCAAATCTAATCAGAATAAACTTCCACAAATCCTTCCTTGAAAGGAATATTTCAAAATAGAATAACCTTTTCATTATCAAGTTCTGCTTTGAATAGGCAGACAAGGAGGAAATAGGTGCTGATGTATTCCTGTTAGAGCTAAGCAAATTGAAAAGGGTGAAATTGATTGATAGAGTTTGTATGTGAGCATGAATAACCTGAAAATGGTTTTGACTGGGACTTCAGTCCTGGCTACTTGTGATGTTTACAAAGCACAAAGGACAGCACCAAGTCTCTGGGGCACTGGCTCACAGTGCCCAGGCTGCAGTACTTTGGGCTCTGGAGCTCACATTTAGGCAACTTCAGATCTGTGGTGTGTGGATGAAAGATGTGGGAACAGCCTTCTGCCACATGGGGCTGGAATAAGCTGTGGGCATAGGCACTGCCTCGTGGTCCAGAGTGTTGGTATGAGCTCGGCTGTTCACTCTCCTTGAAGAGGAGGGGAGAAGGAAGAGGAAGCACAAGCATTTATACAATAATGCATCTGTGGGATGGGCACAATCCAGGAAAACCATAATGGGAGACATTCATTCCACCAGAAAAAACCCATGCTGGTGGACCTCAAATGGCAAAGCAAAAATTAACATTTTAAGAAAAATTTCAATATTTCAGGAAATAAACATTTTATTTGAATTTGATGTATCTAGTTCTCTATAGCAGGGGATAGCAGCAACTGTGTACTGTGGATACCTGGTGAAGATGAGAATCCATAACGTGGAATTTTGGGAGGTGCCTGTGTTCTGTCAGACCCATAGTCAGGGTGGACAGAGAGCTAAAAAAGAGCATTGAAAACGTTGGTGCTAGCTGAAAGCTGCAACACTTTGTGTGGAGATAAAAACCCTTGAGCAATCAAAGATGCAGCAATCGCAGTATAGCAGCTCCCGAAAGGGAACCTGTTTGTTCCAACTTCTGTGGTTTTGAGTGGCTTTTTGCCCCTTTTCCACCAAACTTCAGCTGCCCTCTGTTCTGTCCATGCCATAAAGACCAGTAAAAGCCAACTTCTCTTTGCAGGTCTTTTCAGAAACAGTCTAGTTTGGAATCTTTTAAACTGGGAGTGACTGGCCCCGTTTCTCTCCCACAGTACAGAAGGCTCGCTAGAAAGAAACATTTAAATAAGGAGAGGATATAATTAGCCTCCCAAATGGCTCCAGCCCCACTGCTGCATCACTTTGGCTGACTAAAGATCTCTTTATGACACCAGGAGGTAACTGTTTTATGTGTTCAGGCTATTCCCAAGTGCTGCTGGTCATATCAGCTTCTCGGTCAGACCTTCTAGAAATACAATCTGTGAGTTCCTTGTAAGTACAGGACTATTTTTATTTAGCTATTTCAGGGCCCCATTGCCTGAAAACCAATCCAGTTGTTTAACTTTGAGGAAAGCAGCCCTAATCTCTCTTGCTTCTATCCCATGTCTTTTACATCCTGAGACTGGAAACAATCTATATCCTAAACACTCAAAGTTCCAGGAATGTTAAATCAGAAGGCGCTATCTGCAGTGGGCAAGAGGACATGAGTTAGTTAGGCAGGCAAATAAACAAACACAGTAAAACACACAAATAAAGCCACCACACCTGCAGGAATGTTAGATATGTTAAAAGGGGTTGCATCCCTAGGCGAGCTACACTGGTTCACTTTTCATCACCAATGACCATGTTACACATGCAGCTGGTGACATTACTTAGCCTCCAGCAAGGTCAGAGCACGCCGTGGAGTGAACAGAGAAAGAACTGTTCCCCTGTTTGTAGCAAAAACATGGTCAGAAGTGGTTTGAACTCCAGCTGCAACTTGGCCTGCTTAATGATGTCTAAGCAATACTGCTACTAAGGGCTAGCTTCCCTTTCTTGTGGAAGTATCTCACTTCCATGAGGCCTCCTTTAAAGCAAAGGTACATTTAAAATACCTTTTTATGTCATGAAGCTTGCTTTTATCGGTCTCCCTGAAGTGAACTATACGGAAATGATTATTCAGTGCTGGGTTACAATAGAGGGTTTATTGTACTTTATGGTTATAATGTTATCTGTTTGTGTGGCAAACTGAATTTAGATGGTCAGGGTTTGAAAACGCTTAGCAGGACATGGTTCACTCAAGTGCTTACTGGATCTCTCAGAAATGCCCATACAGCTACATCCCTCTCATATGAAGAATGTGAGCCTATTCATTAAGGCATATGAGCACACTTAAATCCAGACAAAGATATTCAAGAATGCTATGATAACAATCAGAGCAATTACCCAAGAACGAGAGACCTAAAAGAAGAATTACAACATGGACTGATGTGTTCTGAACTGTTTACGTGAAATGAAATACACTATGCACAGCATATCTTTAATGCAGAACTTATTATTTATTTGATTTCCATTAATGAGGATGCTTAGGAATGCTTAAGCAAGCTAATCTTATAGTCTAGTCAGTAGATTTAATCAAAAGCACTACCTGAAAACCATGGTTTGTTCTGAAAAACTTCAAGTTTTGCCACTTGCTAAAAGGGTTAATAGAGGCTGTGCCTGAGGAAGATAACCTAGGTTTAAAAAAACTATAGTCATCATTGTTCATTTATTCTCTTTATTGAGGTAATTTAATTATCATATAGACACAAACATTTGCTCCCATGCTGGGCTCTTCACATCTGTTAGTAGAGATTTGATTAGGTCTACACAAATGTGCTAGATTATACCATCTAGTTGGCGAAATTCAAGCCACCTGGATATTTTAGCAACATCAATAAGAATAATTCTCTTTTTCCAAATCAGTAAATCCACGATATATTAAAAAGAATTAATTAATGAGTACCAGATAGGCAAAACAAACATTTGACAATGAATCATATTATCAAAGGTTTTGTGGGAGATCCCTCTCAGCTTATGTTTAGATGTCAAATTATATTACCAAAACTAAACAATCTGTTAAACCGATCTCTTAATGGAATAAATCTCAGCACCATACTCTTTTTTTCCCAAAGTCCTTCACGAATGCACTGCAGCATTGAAGGACAACAGTAGTTAAAGCATGAGCAATAATATTACATTAACAGGTCATTAGTCTGAAATAGCTGACTCCTGATATTTTTAGTGCCATTAAGGTATTGGGTTCTTTTCATCATGTAGGACCTGACGATGAAAACTGCTAATCACCCAAGGAGCCATTATGCGTGTGAGTCAAGCCAGGGTGACTGCATTCGAGCATTAATGCCCTGAGTGTGCGTGTCTGGGCTATGCTTTTGGGAAGTGGATGACCCAAAAAACTCACAGGGAGTTTGTAGTAGATACAGCTGTTAAGATTGCATACAGTGATATTAAATATAAAAAGAGGGGACAGAAAGCAGCTGTTGTTTGCTGGAGAACTTCTCCTAAAGTTAATGACTTACACAGATGTGCCATTCTTTTGTATTCTTTTTTTCTCTTTCTCCAGAAGGAAGCTAAAGAAATTAATTTAGGTGGAGTCTCTTTTTAAGACAAGAACTTTCAGCTGTAGTCAGGAGAACAAGCCTTCAGTCTGGAAGTATTTATGAAAAAGCTTCATTTTAGTTACTTAAATAATTGTGCAGACATGGAACAATTGGAATTAACTTTTAGCAAGTTCTTCAGGCTGGAAGAGGAGAAACACAGAGTGGTCAAATTGGCAAATGGCAGCTGCTCGTAGACCCCAGTAAATGTGGTAAGTGTGAGTGCCTGTGCACATTCACCTTAATTCTACTCCCTCAGTGCCTGTTACCAAGCATCTAGAACAGGGAATATATTACCGATTTGTTTTCCTCTTTGCCTCATGAAGTCAAGTTGAGCAGTCAGCTTTTGGATGAAGAGCTTTCTCTCTAGATGGAAAGCTGATGGCCCTGACCAGCCGGAAGAGAACAACCCATTCCCAGTTCAGGCTGTGTGCTGCCTCCATCATGCTTTCCAGAGGACTGTCATCTGTCATGGCTCTTTCAGGTGTAGGACTGGAGTCAGCTTCCAGACAGAAATGAGGTGATGCTTCTGACACATCCGTGCTCTCTGCTCACATGTCTCACCAGATTTCATGACAGTTCAGATGGAGCAGTGGGATCTGTGGGATTGTGGCAACCAAAGAAAAGCTTTTGTCTAGGCACAGTCTTGTCAGAAGTGGTGTTAAGGCTTGTGTTGTAACTCGTCACTGCAAGAGCAAGTTGAGTAAAAGCTTTCTAAATCCATATAATCATCCATAATTGTTTGCATAATGAAATTAATTTTAAAAGAGAACAATTGAATGATGATGATTCAGTCACAAGAATTTGCTTCTAAATCTCCAAACTAACCTCCTCTGAGAAGATTTATTATCAGAAGGATACGTCTTCACTCTGAGGCAGTTAGATATCTATGAAACATGCTCCGTCCATAAACTTCCCTAATGCAGAAAGCAATCAGACAGCAAACCCATCCCACCACAGCTTCAAGAATTCTACAGAAAATTACCAGGCTTGCTTCAGTCTATTTATGCCATTGGATATAAAAGAAATGGGAGCTATAGCTGTGAATCCACAGGTTGTGGAGAGATGCTTGACAGGCACTAGAGATGCCCACAGTTGAAGCTGTGTTTTTGTATTGATGAGGTTCAACTCAGGAAGGGGGGTAGATTTAAGGATGTTGATTTATATTCTTGGTGTTTTGCTGAGGAGACTCCAAAATGCCTGTTTTCTGCTGATTATATGTGAACTTCTTAGAATGTGAGTGCTTTAAAAAGAATTAAACAGGCAGCAGGGTTGTCTAAAATGTTTTCGGTAGAATCATAGAATCCCAGACTGGTTTGTGTTGGAAGGAACCCTAAAGCTCATCCAGTTCCAACCTGCTGCCACAGGCAGGGGCACCTTCCTCTAGATCAGGTTGCTGAAAGCCCCATCCAGCCTGGTCCTGAGATTACAGTGTGGTCAGTAATACAAGGAAAGACGTATATTTGGTGGACATTTCACATGTTTTATTTCAAGTCAGTACTTGTTAAAAAATTGTAAGTATTTACTTACAATTAAAATTGTAATTATTTAACGACTGCGCTCAATTCTTGTATGAGAACTGGCCTAATGAATTATCAGTTTACTTCACTGTAGTGAGTTGTGTTCCACAACATAGCTAGGCAGAGGGCTTGAGGTCCACAAAACCACTGGAGCATTATGGCAGTACTTTAGGTTCTCTTCCCACCTTTGTTATAGTCTGGATATGACCTGAAATCATATCTTATTAGCCTGAGTGAGAATTACATGTGGGTCAGTGTTATAACAGGACTCAGCAATGAAAAGGCAGATCCTCTGGGGCGCTTAGAGCATCTTTTTTACTCCATATGACAGTAAAGTCTTTTTTGTTTTGTGAGAGGGTGGTTTTCCCATCCTGTTCTGCCAGTAGGGTGTATGATCACAAGTACTTCCTTGCTAAAGCATCTCCAAAACTGGAATTCCACTAATAGTAACAGCAACAACAACAATAATAACAACAACGAGAATACTAATAATAGGGAAGTCCACAGTTTAAGGCTTTAGTTTTCAAGTAACACTTTTAAAATCTTTCTGCAGGACATTTTATCTGAGGGATCCTGCTCTGTATTCTGACAGTAAATACATCCCTATTCCTCCTCTCCCCATTTTACCACATCCCAGGACAGCCAAACTGCATCTTCCAAAGTGAAATGTTGATATTGATGAGGCTGCTTTTGTGAGATTCTGGTTCTTACTTATAGGGCAGGTTGCAGTTGAATGAAGTTGCAGCAGAATAACACATGCCAATATTTTATAGTGGCTGGAGGTTACTTCATTTAAGAAAGTAAAATAAGAAGCAATTAGAATGAGGATATTGAGAGTAAAAGACTCTGAGAAGCCAAAAAGATACACTTTGGAACAAGGAAAATAGGACATGAACGGATTTGGAAATGTACTTTTTTAAAGGATCGTATTAATTGCTAAACTTGCCTCAGACAATGTTGATTGGAATTTCTCCAGTGCTTGAACCCAGAAATGTTTAGATCTGCTCTGCAGATGACTTAGATCTCTGTTATGCTTCAGCAGGTATTGTGGTTTAAAGCCCTCATTAAGTGCTCATTCATTCCCTCCTCTTTGTTCCCCACTCCTGGAGGGATGGGAAGGAGAATTGAAAGAATGCAACTCCCATGGGTTGAGATAAGACCAGTTTAGTAACTAAGGTATAACACAAATCACTACTGCTACCACCAGTAATAATAATGACAAAAGAAATACAAGGAAAGGTTACAACAGCTCACCACCCAACCTGACCAAGCAGTGCACTCCCCACTCTTATGGGTCTCTGCTCCCCACTTTTTTCTTTTCACATCCTGGGCATGATGTGCTGTGGTATAGAATACTTCTTTGGTCAGTTTGGGTCAGATGCCCTGTCTCTGCTTCCTCCTAGCTTCCCCTCCTCCATGGTAGAGCATGAGGCTCAGAAAGTCCCTGATCAGACAAAACATTACCAAGCATTAACTGAAAGCACTACTGTTATCAGCACAGTTTGCAGGCCCATGATCAAAACCACAGCACTGCACCAGCTACTACGAAGGAGAAAAATGACTGCTGCTGCTGAACCATGACATCAGGCAAAAATTAAGCAGTAGACATGCAGAAGGTCAAACATACAGCAGCCAGTTCGGTGTTTCTGGAGCTAGGCAGACCTTCAGCAAGTGCTCAGAGGCAAACATAAGGCAGAACTGACCCAGCACAGCACCAGAAATGGGGCCTAGGGTGATGACTGCTGCACAGGGAAAGCTCAACCTCTGCGCTTTAACAAAGTATTGATAATCAGAGCTGCTCCAGGAATATTAAACACAAATGGCCCAATTAGACTGCTTACTTTTCTAGATCTGTTTCAGAGTAACATTGCTGTGAGTTTGCCATGTACGCTAATAAAGCATCCCCTTCATAAAAGTTTGCTCATTGTCTAAAGCAAATAGATGGTTCATGGGAGCAGCAGAAAGTCTAGAGTATCTTTCAATGGGCTACACATTGAACTCAATATATGTTGGGCTCCCTGATTACTACAGATCAAAGGCAGAAAGAACTGATTGATAATGATTCCTTAAAAATCAATTTTTTAGGAAAATGCTTGCCCTTATTTAGCTTTTGGAGTAATAAAGGATGAAGTGATTTCAGCTGTAAGAGGCACATTGTGGGCAGCTGCTGGTCATGGTTTCGGGCTTGTGTTATTGTTAAGAGGTAACAGCAGTGCAGATCTTAATTGAGAAATAACTGGTCAAAAAAATAAGTTAAACACTTTTTATGAGAAATCATAGTCAGGCATAGACTATATACCAACAGGCCACACCTAACCAGCATCTTGGATTCATTCTCTGTTCCAAATAGCTTGCATCGTTCACACAGCATATTTATCCACAAATTTATCCACTGATTCATCTTAAATATCTTTTATTGCATTTTTAACTACTTTTAAAAGTAAGCTTGAGAAGTGCTTAGCTAACTTGATAGTAATCTAGAAAGACAGAAAATAAGCCTTATTGCCAGTTTGTGGTTAATTATGTTAAACTCCTATCTGTGATTTACTCCCGCCCATAATGGCAAAGAGAGTTTTGCTCAAATGTGCATTACATTACATGGGGTTACATCCCATGCAGTGACATGGCATTGTGTAACTTCATACAACCAGATCAAATGTGACATGTTTTTCTAATGTAGCTGAAGAGAATGAGGGAATATGTTCTGGTAGAAAATACATTTAAGAGAGGACCCATTTGACGAGCCTGGTTTATGCCAAATTGCAGCCTCTAATGGAAATGCTAATCGCCATGTTATACTGCAACTCTTGCAGAAGCAAATCCAGAGTATCTTTTAATTGGAAGTCTTTCTTTATGGTCTTCAGATGTTTATAAATATGCACCATCTAATTTGATTAGGGCCAGACTCTACATGCTGCCTGCTCTGACAAAGGGGAGACAGTTCTTGCCTGCAGCCTGTGAATTCTGTTTCATTCTACATCTCTTCTGGTATTACAGTATCTGAGCACTTTTAATACAGTATTAAACCACAGCCATTTCTTTGTTCCTCTGTCTTCTGTTGGAGAAAGTAGTGGGTGCACGACCAAGTGGGTAAAGCTAATAGGAAAATCTTCAAGAGAACAATTTTTTTTTTGTTGCAAAATGCTCTTTGGTTGAAATAAAAGCATTTGATGCAATGGTATCAATTTTAAGGAGAATATGGAGCAGAAGAAACAAGTAAGAAGGAGTTCTTACAAAGCTTGCAGTGTGTAGGCTTTCATTTTTGAAGTGGAGATCTTTCAAATTTATGCTGTTTTCAGTACCGCAATAGGCAAACTGCAAAGTTTTCAGTGTAGGTGAATATAATATTTCAGTTAGTTAAAGGAAAGTCATGAGGAACATCTAATTTTTCTTTCATCCCACATCTGAATTTAATCATATTTTAAAGTAGCATATTCCTTCATTAAACAAAATGTCTATCCTCCTCACAGGTACCGCTCAGGGAATTTCACTTACTGCTAAGCAGCTCTGGGCAATATTAAAATTGCCTGACTAACTTCCACATAGGTCTCGGGTCCATTGCTTGGCTCCATGCCCTCCAAACTGGCTAGCTGGTAGGAAACAGTAGACTTTGAATATGAGTTTAAATGTGGGCTGTCTGAATACATCCTTCCATCCCTTTCATAAGATTCATTCTGTGCCTCACTTACATTGATTATTATTAAGCCCTGTAACAGCTTCCAAATGGAATTTTGGCTCATCTGGTTTAATGTAATCTTAGGAAACAAAAAAGGACAGATCTTTAGGTGTCTATATGTGCGCTGGGACCTCTTTCCACCTCCTCGCTTCTCCTTCCCAAGAGGTACATAACATGACCAATGGTTGGTGGTGGAATCATAAAAATTCATCTCTTGTTCACAGTGTGGAAGTCAAGAAAGAATGAATGGTCAGGAAGACAATTTTTTAGTGTAAGGTAATGTTGACCTTAGCAGGAATAATTTGTGCCCTTCAGCATCTGCAGCTGTGTAATAGTCACCAGGGAGTTGTCTGACTTGGAATATTTTATATCTTTTTTTAAGGAAGTGTCAGCCAAGTCAGAACTCCAATGCAAAATGTATTGCTCAGGAACACTGGAAGGGTTTGTGTCTCTCTCTGAAGAGCAGTGGTGGACAGAGCAGCAAGACAGATGCAATTGGAGCGTTTTCATATCCTGATGAGGGCAGGCTCTTTGCAATGCTGCTCAAGTCGGGGAAGAGAAAATTGTTCTGTTTCTGTCAGACCCACACCTGCAAATTCACAAGAAGAAAAGTATCTATCTCCAAAGAGAAATACACTGAGAAGCTTCCATAGAAAATACTTGAGTTTTCACGCAAGACAAAGGAATTGTGCAGAAATGAATGATGCTATTGTATGATGCCAATGGATAATGGCACTCTTATAAATCTTTACTAGGTAGATAAAATGGCCTTTACAGCATTATGAATAAACAGAAACACCTGTCTATAAAACCCAGTAGTGTTTCTACTGACTGAGGCATGTGCCAGTGATGATGTTTGCTCCTCCGGGGCTTTCAGTATTCTCATGTGTGACTTTCAATGCTGTACCCCGTATTGAGATTTGACATGGCTTCCATTGGCGTCCATTGCTGAGCTTGGCACCTGGATGCCAAAGAACCACTGAAACTCTAGAACATACTGTAATTAGTAGAAGGGATGGGATAATAGAGGATTATCTCATGCATAATAGGATACGTGTCTCTTCAAACAGAGCTGTTTTCTTTCTTGATACTCACCTGTCTGTGGAAAGCCAACAAGTCTATGTGTGATTTAAATGTTCCTTAAGCCTTGCAATAGTGCTAGTGAGACTTAAGCAGAGCATTAAAAATCCTGCGCTGGCTGCACAAAGCTGTCTCTTTGTCTCAAGAACCACAGTACAGTTTCAGAGAGACAAAAGGGTGGAGAAGCACAGCAGAAGTTGTGGGTGCTCATCAAGTGCAAAGCTATGCCTCTCCTGCTCTACCCAGAAAAATCCATGAGGACAGTAGAGTGTGATTTCTTTCTCACTTGTGTGATCCAAGTTTGTCAGACTTCCTATTGACTCAGTGCTAATAACTTCAGGGAATTCCAGTTTGTGACTCTGATCTTCCATTTGTTCAAACATCTCATGTGTAATATTGCTCCTTTCTGAAACTTAGTGACTTTCTCATGGCCTCCTTACTGTTTATTAACTCTTTTATATCCCTTTACTAAATATTTTAGCCTATCCAAGGAAAATTAGTGGGCTATATTAACACAGTCATGAGCATTTTAAAAGCTGCGATATGTTTGCAAATGTATGTATTGGAAAAATTAATAAGGCAGATAATTCTGTAAGTCCTTAGAAAGGCTCCATAATTATTCAGAATCACATATTAGATCCCAGTCAAGGCTTTTGAATTACTATCAGCTATACATTTAGAGCAAATCCATAGTTGCTCTATGACTTCACTGAAATTAAGGAAGAACTATCTTCTTCCTCTTTATGTAGACATAAAAATATGAATTTCCTTGTACAAGGCAAAAAAGGTCACTGCATTAAGAGCAGGATACCTCCACATAAAACCCAGCTGCCTGGGTTCCCAGGAAGAGCTGTGCACCCATGTTAAGGGCAGAATTTGGCTACCCTGTATAAGCACAATTCAATATAAATATGAAGGCATTGCTTTCTCTTCCCTTGATTGTTTTAGTGAGACAAGAATATCATCAGAAGGTGAATCACTCTTGCAGCTGATACTTGCCAAGACATGAAAAAATGGGGCTGGCCTGTGAAATAAGAGGCAATGGGAATAGAAGTGAAAACAAAGGAATTGTTCAAAAATTCTAGATGCTATTGCATGATAATGGAAAATACCAAAACCTATGAATGTTGCATCTGGATTGCTGTGTGCCCTTCTTTTATGTGGAAATTCTTATAGGTGTTTAAAGTGTCATGCTGGAAATTAATGACGATAAAATTAAAGCACTTGTAATGTAAAATATTACATGCCTTCTCGTAAGATTGAGACATACCACTCAAGAGGATTAGCTTATAAAAAGTCAGATAATCCTCACCGGTGGGATAAATATAACTTATAGGAACTCCTGAAGCACGCTCTCCAGAAGCATTTCACTAAAATTAATTTAGCAATAAAATTAGAGCTCCTTTAGACATATTCTCCAAAGCTTATTAAGGTCCATCCAAGTCATATAAAGCATTATTTTCTAATGCACCTAAATTTCTTTTCTCCCTCTACAGCAGCATGTACCTGCTCGTGATTCTGCTCATCCCAGCAGTGACAAGGAGGGTGAACAAATAAGATTTTGTGCTGGAAGTCTTCTTTTGAACTATTCCATGGATAGCATGCACATATTTCTCATTTGGTGTTCAGGAAAGAGAGTGCAGCATGTGGGAAATGGGGTTTGGCTGCACTTTGCAGCATGCTCTCTCTCTGTGATGTCTCAGTGGCGAATGAGACAGAGATTCTCAGCTGGAGAAAAAGGGAGGGTTCCTGGCTAGGGCTGATAGCTTCTGACCTGTTACCCATTAAGGCTGAGTGAGTAGACAGACTAATTAGTTTAAAATCAAATAAACCCCAGAAGCTGAATAATTAAACAGGAAAATATCTGGGGAAATTTATGAGAGATAGAGGGAAATGTCTTTACCTTCCTTAAAAGCAGTCCTAAGAAGAACTGGTGATAACAGTGAATGCCCTGAACAAGCTGCTTGGAGGTGCTGTGTCTGCCCCATCCCTGGCAGTGTTCAAGGCCAGGTTGAATGGGGCTTGGAGCAATCTGCTCTACTGGAAGTTGTCCTTGCCCATGGGAGGGGTTTGGAACTGGATGAGCTTCAAGGTTGCTTCCAACCCAAACCAATCTGGGATCTTCTGATTCTATGATAAGTTACTGAGAGTCGTTAAGGTGAACCTGAAGAGCAGAGACCACAGAAGGACTGGACACAGCAGCTGGGTGACCTATTGCCTTTGGGTGGTTAAGGCTAGGGAAAAACTCTCATTAAAGATTAGATCTCCAGAGTAGTGGTGATAGAATCATAGAATAGTTAGGGTTGGAAAGGACCTTAAGATCATCTAGTTCTAACCCCCCTGCCATGGGCAGGGACACCTCCCACTACATCATGTCACCCAAGGCTATGTCCAACCTGGCTTCCAGAAGTAGTGCTGGAGTTCAGGTGGGTATTCAAAAGGCATGGTGGAGAAAGGAAAAGGAAAAGGTTTGCTGTTTAGCTTAAAATTTGCAACCAGAAGAAAGAAAGATGGTGAGGAAAAAAAGACGGAAATCAAAAAGTGTATATAAAAAAAATGGATCAAATTTGGTCCTTTGAGGAAATGTTTGGGACATTTTATGTCTTTGATGGCCAGCTTCGACATTTCTGCTTAATATAAAGAACACAACTGCAGACCTGGGATGACTTGAATCCAGTGAAGTCTTCAGTTTTTTTAAATGAAAGTTAAAAAATGACTGGAATGCATATTTTTAAGTAAAAGGGAAAAATATTAAAAGGAAGGGCTCTGGATTTGCCTGGTTGGGTGCTGCATAGTCTGGAAAATATGATTTATATCAATCAATTAAAAACTATCACACTACTTTATCCAAAGGAGAATTAAGAGGTGATTTGCAAAGTATCTGCATGGCGAGGGGAAAACTGCTGTTGAAAACCACAATTTTAGCAGAAAAAGGTACAGTGACATCTAATGCTTAGAAGAGGATGCTGGGCAAACTCATGTGAGAATGAATGTGAGAACTGTTAGGCAATGAAGAAAAGTGTTGACATGCGCAACCAACCTCATCTTTATTTTCCATTACAGAAAGGTTATACGCATCCCTAATCCATTATTTGCAAACTTCCTGATTTTAAAATAAACTACATCAAATAGTTTGAAATTGTAACATGCACAAAATTCTCTTTTTCTTTTTTAAATGTGCTCACAAATATTTTGGTGGAAATCATTTCCCTTTAAGTGTCCTGAGAAATGGAATCTTTATAGTAGTGCGATAGAAATGTGTTCTACATTTTCTATTACACCAATCTTTGCAGGCTCTTTATTACTGACATTCATACTCCTTTATGTCTGTCCCATGGCTCAGATTCCTCAGCTGCCAATTTAATGCAGATATTCCAAACAATGGCAAAATAAAATTATTTATAATGACTCCCAACAGTCCCATACAATTACTTTATGATTTGACTACTCCCTTAAATCATGGCAACATCGCCTTTTTGGAGAGTCAATGGCTTGAAAGAAATCTATTACGCAGCGTAGAATAACTTCATATAGGCAATGGGTTCATGTTTATTTCCCCTAGCTCTAATGGCACTCTTCTCGGTCAGTAAAAACCTCTCAGTCTCTTTAGGCAAACCTCTTCCCGAGGCTGAGGAGTGAATCCCACAACTGAGTAAATATTTTATTTTCATATATCACCCCTAGCCCTGTAATACAAACTTTTCAAGGTAAATAGCTTTGGAAATTGCAATTGTGATACCCGAATGGCATGCTTATCCTTTCAAGTCAGCCTTTTTCGAGCAGAATCAAAAGCAAATAGTGAAACCTAAAGTGCTTTGGGTTTTTCTAGTGACTGTAATTTTGGTTTGACAGCCCTGGGTAAGCAGAAACCAGAGATGACAAGAGGCAGCCTTCCCATGGCACAGAGCTAATGTACTGCATTGATGATGGCCTTGCAAGTAATATCACTTATTTGCCTATGAATAGATTTTGTGAAGTAGATTGGAGGAGCAGGACAGAGATTCACCCAGCAGCCATTTGAGCTGAAAGACTTTCAGGTTAAATTCAACACACAACAAGAGGTGATCTTATGTTTAGTTTGAAAGAACAAGTTTCTTCCTTTTGGAATCTAGAGGAATAAAATATCAGATAAGGTGTTTAAGTGCATAACTTTCATCCAGAAAGGTATTGGTCACTTCGGGCCCTTGGATAAGTTACCTGATTTTCAGAGTGGCTGGAATACTTAATTTTGATTACCTTTTTTGCCATTGTTCTCTTGAATTCCAGCCCAGGTCATTGGGTAAAGCAACAGTCACTGCCTGAAGACCTTGCAACACTGGAAAACCCATGCTGTAGCCCAGGAGCATTAGCCTTTGCACAGGGAACAGGATCACAGAGCAGGTGGCACGTGGCAGCAAAGGGATGTCAAAGCCCTGCTGCGATGGCAATCCATGCTCCAGCATGACTGCAGTGATTCACAAGTGCCAGTGCTTTGTGTGCCTGGTGAAATGGGTCTTGGAGGAGGTGGGTTTTTAACAGAGAAGGCACAGTAAGTGGTGCCCGTGTGGCTTACATGGTATTGCAACACCATAACAGCAGAATCAGCCTGATTCTCAGAGACTCAGTTCAGTTAATGAAACACAAAAACACCCCAGTATGCAATGACTAAACCTTTAATTAGCTCTCTGAATGATGGAGAGAGGCTAAAATCTGATAAACATGTTTAATTGCTGGCAATTACAAAAAAGAAAAAGAAAATCTTTTTGAAACACACCAGGTGTTTTGCAATATCGTTTCAGCACTAATGACAACTACAATGCTCTTAGGAAGTGGGTGACAGGAAATTTCTTCCATTAATTTCAGAGGAGCAGGATTAGGCCCAGTGTTGCAAGGAATGAACCCCTTCAGCAAAAACCTGGTGTGGGATTGGTGAGAGTTTCACGCTTGGAAGTGTTTAGTTCATCCGTCTCTTTGGAAAAGGAGATCCCTGTCTGTAAGACATGGCTTTTCTTTGGAAATGTCTGTGGCTTGTCTTTATGGATA
The DNA here is from genome assembly GCA_032466535.1 of Forpus xanthops. Lineage (NCBI taxonomy): Eukaryota > Metazoa > Chordata > Aves > Psittaciformes > Psittacidae > Forpus > Forpus xanthops. The sequence goes on from JASSUY010038884.1 coordinate 27,661, forward strand.
GCGGCAGTCCCCTACACTTCAGTAGGATTTCTTGCAGGTGAGTAAATGCAGCTGTCGTATTGCTCCAAAACCTCTGCAGTCCTCTGTTTATCTCTATTTAATTTCTTATGAGAAAATTCATGACAGCCTGTTACAAAATAGTCTATAAATTATTGGCAAAACTTGAAAGAAGGATAAGGTTTTCTTTGATTTCAGTGTTCAGTGACAATATTAGTAATAAAAAGGTGGCATTTCCTATAAAACTGGGAAAAGCAGGAAAAAATAATCCCCCAGCTAATTTAATACATGCTGCCAAACCATTGATTCACTGACCCTAAATTTTATTGGTGATGTAACCTACCAAAATCTCACAGTTTGCCATCTAAAAGTGCATCTAATCTTACTGAAACCAGATATAATGGATTTGGAACAGGGAAACGTTCAAGGATGACTCAGAAGAGGGAATGAAGCATCAGCAAGTGCTGTGACTTCAGCCTGTACTCAAGAGGGGAGGTTTGTAAGGGACTCAAGTCATTCCATCCCTGATTATGTGAAAAATAGATTTTGTAATAGACACATAACCAGCCTGCCTTAGGTGTTTTCCATATCCCCATGCTCAAGCGTCACCTGAGAACCTCATCATCTCTTGCATATTTAGTATTTCAATGAAATGGGAAAGCACTGTTATCTCCAGATGAGGTCGGAGGAAAAGGTTCTCAGATGATGAGTTTGCAGGTGGGGACAAAAGGAACAGAGAGACTTAAGTGATATACTGAAATCTGTGGCAGAGGAAAGAAAGGAATCCAGGTGTTCCTGTTCTCTGGCCCATTCTTCCTCTTGCAACTGTCTTTCAGATGGGAGATGAAATTCATCCTGCTATAGAGACAGCATCAGGCGCCTGCAACCATTGAGCTCTTCAGAAATTCAGAGTATGATGGCTCTATCACTGCTCCTTCCACTGCATCAAACCCATGCAGCCACAGCAAGGGAAGATTTTCACTGATACCTTGTCAGATGAATGCTGCGGTTTATAAATGCATAAACCCCTGCTCTGAAATGTAATTATTTGAAGCATCCTAGCTGAAGCTCAGTGGGCCATCTGGTCTCTAAAGCCCTTCACCTGATTGTCAGGTCTTTAAAAAGCAGCAGGACCCTGTTGGCTGGGTGCAATTACAGGGAGAGTGGTACTGAAAGTTTGAGTAGGAGAGAATGCAGTTTGTCAGGTGTTACACTGGAGGGTCTGCAAGGTCCTTGGCAAACAGAGGAAAGGGGATGTAGCTGATGAGGTGAATTTGGTTTATGTATTTTGCTTTAGGAAGAAATAAAGCTGGAAGCCTGAAGAGAAAAAGGCTGAAAACCTGCAGCTAGAGTGCGATGCTGAGTGTGCCTGTGGTCTGCACCTGCTTGGAGGGAGCTCCAAGTGATCCATAGGCAAGAAAGCAGGCTGTGGCTGTGGGAAGAATTGACTGCGGCTGCAGTGGGACATTTAACATAAGGCAGTTACATTTTACTGTGATATATAAGCTATTTAGCGTGTTATACATTAGGATGTGACACTGATAAAATGTCTGTTTCCTTGTGCTTTTACACTGAAGAAAAAAGACTTGGTTAAATTTTACACAGTGAACTTTTACTCCAAGCTCAGTGTCTCTAACTTACACTGAGATGATAATCTTCATGTGCCACCCCACTTTTAATAAAAAGAAATCGCTCATTATGTAGGCAAAACCTCATCTAGAGAGAGGAGTGTACTGCAATATCTCAAGCTCTATTTGTTTCCGCTCCATGGCATGACATGTACAAAATGCTTTTATGTGGTGTGAAGAATGTAGTGCAGTGTAAAACAGTGGGATTCAAGTTTGCTCTGATAGCCTGGGCCTTGGCAAAACCGTAATTGTCATCTATACCTTAAATGTCAATCTTTGCAATGGGAGGATGAAAACGAAGTCTCACCCGAGGATTCCCTCATAACCACCATTGAAACCTGTGTGCTTTGTTTCTTAGACTGGATGGCTACTCCATAAGTGTCTCTTGTCTCTAGGCAGTGAAGGCAAATGCTTTTATCTGCTGCATGTCTGGATTTGGCTGCTGATGTACCAGGAAGAGCTGTGAGCTTGGACTGGTGGATTTTTCATCCCCACTTGTTTCCATCTGGGAAGCCTGTGTGGCCCACAAAGCAAGCCTATGCTTTTTCTCTCCAGTGATGAGAAATACAGGAATGAATATTAAGAGTCCGGTTTCTCCTTGTTTAAGAGGGTTAATATCTATTTGTTTGGCTTTTATACAGAAACTGATTTTGTGATGTTATTGGAAACATCAGCTCACAGTCAACCTGGTGATGCCCTTCCTTTGACAGAGTAGAAGTGCTGTTTCATATTCTGGAGCTACTCTTAGGTGCCTCTTTAGTCAATGCAGTGTTTGCCATTGACTGTGGTAAGAGAGGCACCATTATTAGTTCTTTGCCATCACATACATACATATGTAGCTATGTACTGTACAACTGTCTCAGCTACAGACTCATAAGAGTAACGATGGCAAATAACTTCAAAATACAGGATGATTTAAAAGAAAAGAAAAAAACACTAACAAAAGAATCATATTTTAGTTTTATTTTCTACTTGTTGCTATTGATTACTTCTAGAGTCTTTTTTACTATGCACTGCAATAAATATTTACCTGACACCACTGTGCCACACACTATACCATAACCTGTACAACACAAATATCAAGTGTCTGGGGGTTAACCACAGTAAACTCTATAGCCATGAGACATTTTTATTTCCCTACATGTTGTGGAAGGTCTTATATTTCTTTTAGATCCATAATGGAAAGAACAGATTCACGGCCTTGGAATTCATTCTTTCTTGGTCTGAAACTGCCTGAATTTCATGACATTCTGACATATAGAAAGTTCACCTTTTCTCCCCCAGGCATTTGAGAATGACGAATAACTGTGGTGGTGGTGGAGAAATCACTTTTTACTGTTATTACTATTACCTGTCTTACCAGTAATGGTTTATATTAAATTCCGCTGCTTTTCTTAAGTTATTACTTGAGATTAGGGCTGTGAGAAGCAAAAAAAAGTCTGAAAATATGGTTTAGATAGAACCAAAAGCATTTAAATGAAAACCAAGTATTACCAATGCTGGCCAAGAGAACATTTTCCTGGGCTAGTAACAAATCAGTTTCCTCATGATGGGCATGCACAATTAAAGTAAAGGAATGCAAACAAAGGGCTAGACTTAAGTACCTTTCCCAGGATGATGAAGGAATAATGTCCCTCCACTGAAACAGTCCAGCTTACCAAGCGCACGGCAAGACGTAAGTGATTTCAACCTGCAGCCTTGGGTCACAGAGAAAATGAACTTATATGGAAGGTAGGGTGGCTGGGAGTCTCTATGATTTTCTATTCATGTTATGTTTTTCTTCTCAAAAATGATTTGTAAAGGTTGTGACTAGTTTCAGATGGATTGGTAGAATATTCCCTAGTAAATATAATACATATAGGGAAATCCCCATATGGTTAGATGTTGCCATTGCATTTCATATAAACCAAATAAAAATGCACAGCTGTGTGGAGTAGTTATCATTAATACTGCTGAAATGCTTAAGGAGCCCTAGTCATAGACAAAAACCCATTACACTCAGCACTGTGTAAATATAGACCAAAGGCTCCATTCCTGCCCTTAGTCACTTCTTGTCTAAGACTACTAAGAAATAGTAGCAACAGATAGAGTACCACAGTAGTGGTAGTTGTACTGGACAGGCAGAGAAGCACAAGGAAATAATTAGGTAAGAATAGCCAAGTATAAAAGTCATTACATTTACTAACATCAGGTGTTTTCCTGTGGCTATCCAAGGAAAGGAGCCATTTCTAGAGGCATTTGAGAGAGAACAATGAGGTGGGTTTGCTGATATTTATGGGAACTTCTTCTGTGCATGAAGGCTGGCATGGGAGAAAGGGCAAAAGTGCTCATCAGTGAACATAACAAATGGGTGATGATGGCAGGCATCACTGGCTGATCAGTGGAGAGAGCTGACATGTTGATAGAATAGAAAAAAATGGTAGGTGGAGTGTGGATAGGTCATGAAGGGCCTTTAGAGTGAAGATGAATAGCATATGCTTGATGCAGTGCCAAGCTCACAGATGATTCACTGTTTTCTTTTTTGAAAGTCTGAATTTCCACATTATTTTTATTTGATTAATGCCATTGAGTGCTCTTGACTTATTTTCTCATAATAGCAAACATTCCATTCATTTTACAAGGAGTTTGCTCAAAGTAATTGATGGATTCTGTGAGCTCAATGAATTTGCTGTCATGACATGTTGGCACATTTCTGTACTATCAGTTACAATGGCTCAGTGCACAGAAAAGGTCATTTAAGTTACTTAATATAAATTACTGAATTGTTGCGAAGAAAAGAGGATCAAGCAGGTTGCGCTAGGCTTGAGATGGGTAGTGCTAATTGCCTAGAGAAAGACTATTAAAACTATAAACATTGAATGCTACCCAAAAGTAGGATCTGATAATTGGGTTTGTTTGGATGTGTCTGCCATTTTAACTTGTGATATTGCATGAAGATTTCTTTCTATACCTTTCCAAGAATGTAAGTTTGGTGTGGAGAAGCTGATCCCAGGATGCATTTTCAGTGCTGAATGCACTAAGTGAAACACTGGGTATGCTTCTTCAGTCTCATGTTAGCTATTCACATCTCTTCTCAGAAGGGTGCGGGCAGACATTCACATGGTAATGGAATGATCTTTATTTGTTCCACTTTATACTATACTTTTGAGTATTCAAACTAGGTGATCATACTATATATGCACAACTCTACAAGAAAACTGCCTTTCTTCTTTTGTTTGGAAGCCAGAGTCACTCATGGGCTATGGGTAGATGCAACACCTGAAGCACTCTTCGATAGAAGCATCTCATTGGTACCTGTGAACAAAAAGTATAGTACCCAAGAATCAGTCTCAGTCTGACCAAATATGTCTCCATTTGTATGAACAGCAGGCAATGTTCATAAGGTCATTATCATCATGCCTTGGCTTCAAGAGCAAAGATTTGAGAAGAGGTTTACCCACTCTTACTACAAGAGCGCTGATGGCTAAAAAGGCCAATGCAGGACAGACAAGTCTGGTTGTAAAAAGCACAGTGGAAGGTCTTCTTAGGTGGTATAGGCAAGGCATGGTTCTTTCTGCGCTGTCTTTTCTCCTCGAGGTTGATTCTGCATGTGTTCTCAAAAGAGACAGCAGCGTTATGTATGATATGTCTCCAAATTTCCAGATTGGAGGCCAGGGTATACCACTGATGGTAGTTAGTATGGCCAAGGCTAAGATATTGTTTCAAGGAGTCTTTATATCTTCTCTCTGGGGCACTTCTGTTGCGGCAAGCAATGGTGAGTTCACTATGGAACACAATCTCAGGGAGGCAGTGATCCTCCATCCAAGAGATATGCCCTGCCCAGTTGTCATGGGTTCAGCAGCAGCAGTCCTTTTTCTTTAAGCAGTAGCTGGTGAGCACTGTGTTTTGGATTTTTGGCTTGGGAACAGTGCTGATAACACCAGTGTT